>CAUZXS010006649.1:0-307500 GCA_963585895.1 Sepioteuthis lessoniana
GATGTTATGGAATGTTCTAAAGAGGTAGATATGAACATAACGAGATGAGGTGTAAAAACACACACATATATATATGTTTGTGTACACACACACGAAATAAATTTATGACAATTTAACCAGGTTTGAGTTTCCTTCTATTTGCACACACACACACTATATATATATATATATATATATATATATATATATATATATATATATACATACATGCACACACACACATATATATATATATATATATATATATATATATATATATATATACATGCACACACGTACATATCATTCATATATTAAGGAAATACGTTATGTTTTTCTTATAAATTTTTAACGAACACTAATTGCTTCACACAGTTTTGAGACAATGCCACTAACGGAAATAGACTTTAAAACTTTCTCATTTTTTCGTTTCATTTAACAAATATAAAATTTAATTTAAGTAAATTTCAGAAGATACAACATCACACATTTAAACATCTTAATAAAGGTTTAATGTCGAAAGAACCGAAACGTTTAATCTTTGCAAATAATTAAAACTGTAAATAAAATCATCCATTGAAGCCCTTTTGTTTTTCATTTTTCATGTGTACATTTTCATGTACCTACATTTTTTCTTATACACAATCTTATGCACAAAAGGGTTAAGATAAATATGAATATTATTTCTTGATTAGTTATTAATTTGCAATTATTAGTTTTTACTTTTAGTCATTGCCAGGATTAAATTTTTTAAAAGTTTTAAAAGAAGAAACATCCTAAAGTGAATCAAATAAATAACCTATCCGACCTTGTGTATCATATCTCAACACCATAGGAATCTTCAATGTATATGTGTGTGTGTGTGTGCGTTCTTCATATGATGAAGACTTTATTGGACGCAGAGATCTTTTATTTTATTTTATATTTTTATTATACATTTGTTCCTCTAAATAGTTAAATTTACTTAAGTTGAAATTACTGCTATAAGCATAAGGCTTACAGTAGCGATGCAACAAGTTAGGATCGAACTTGGTGCTGTAGCTAGTAGTCTGGAAGACGAGATTGCAACCCAAAACATGTTGTCCTGGGTTGATTTTTTATCTTTTTTTTTTTTAAGCTCCCCACCAAGCCTAAATAGACACAAGGTCAATTTTTAACGTGCGATGCTACGCAAGCCTTCTGTAGAGCACGTTTTAAAAGAAGGCTTAAAATTCCATCAATGTTCCCATTGCAAGGAATCTGAAGCACCGAGCAATCAACCCAGCCCTCTTTTAGGCAAGTGCTACCAGGGGGAGAAAAACAAAGGCTCCATGGAACAAAGCTGTAATCATTTCTCACCCGGAGGAGCTAAACCTTCTAATTCAGGTAGCTTTTTAAAAGCTATTTTTATTTATTTTTATCGAAAGGCCAAAACGTTTTCATTCAATTTTTTGTTCGCGCGTCTTTTTACACAAATGAATTATTATAGGGATAAAAAAATATTTGACAAACTATATAGGTATATTAGAGACATCAGTTTTTGGGAAATGAAAATAAAGGAAGATGGCAATACATTTAAGAGAATTGCGAAATTAAAGAGAAAATTAAATTAAGTAGGGAAAATTAGCACATTTATATTTTTTTAATCAAGGGCTAAAACCAA
The DNA here is from genome assembly GCA_963585895.1 of Sepioteuthis lessoniana. NCBI lineage: Eukaryota > Metazoa > Mollusca > Cephalopoda > Myopsida > Loliginidae > Sepioteuthis > Sepioteuthis lessoniana. Next base: position 1,622 of record CAUZXS010006649.1, read on the forward strand.
ACCAACTAAAAAAAATTCATACACTACTAGTTAAGCTGAAAATATGCCCATAAGAAAGTTTCCAAATAAGACACCAGTTCTGAGAGATTTCAATTTTCATTTAATGTTCCGACATTTTTTGTCTTCACTCTTTCTTACTACACAATTTGTAAATAGATAAGTTTTTAAACACAGAACAATGTATCTTTTATTTCTCTTATATCATTTCCTTCGGTCTAGCTATGAAATTTGTCCCGTGTACTCACAGATTAGTGGTTATGCTATACAATACCGAATTGGAGATGCTCATAGCGTAACAGTTACTATCACAGGAAATTAACTCGCCGACCAGAGTTCGAATCCTGACGGGGCTGTTTACCTTTCATTTCTCACTGAATGCTCTTAGGAAAGACATCTGTTCGCCCCTCCTTGCTCTGGATAAATAGAATAGACTGGCTTCTTTAGCCTTGGCGAGGCAACCAGTCAAGGAGAAGGAAAAGTTGACCATGTGTCACATCCTAGTGGAGGGGCTGGGTCAATACTGAACAAAACATGCGTCAGGTGTACAAAGGCGAGGTAAAATTCATTAACAAGATTTATTTATGCGGAGTTCCATTCTCACTGCAGGCCATATGCTTCTAACCTTGTGCCAAAGTTTAACTTCCTAAATGAGAATAAGATGTACTAAAAAAAAAAAAAAAAAAAAAAAAAAAAATGGATATTTTATTTACAATTTAGATTACCCCCCCCCCAAAAAAAACACATTCGCTCTATAACGAATGAGTTGTTCCAAGATATTTTCAAAGGTTCTATCTATTAAAAGGTTATTTTATTCTAGTTAAGGCACCTGTCTATATAGGGGGGGGGGGGTAGGACTTGGGTGGTAGCTGGTTTTTTTTTTTTATTGGCAATGAAATATTTACTTTCCTTGAGAAATTAAAATATGACAATTCATTTAAGAGAATTGCGAAATTGAAAAAAATACTTTTTTTTTTAATCGAGGGCTAAAACCAAACGACTGGCTGGGAAAAAAATAAAATAAAAAATAAACACTAGTTAAGCTGAAAATATATTAATGCGCATTCATGTGACTAAGAGACGCGTGTGCATTTTATTTATAAACTTGAGTTTTAAAATCGTTATTTCCGATTAGTTTGGGAATTATCAGTGCAAATTTTCCATACTGAGCATAAAGTGCATCCAAATAATGAGTTAAAAGCATCTAAAACAGTCCTCAATTTTTTTTTTTACACTCTTACCTCAGGAAGAGCGTATCTACTAAGAAATGTATATCAGAATGAAACGAGTATTTTTAATCGTACATAGTATTATTCTTGGTTTCGGCTTCATTTGATGGCCTATCAACCTTCGAGGGTAAGAGCCTTCCTTGTAGAACAGTAGTATTATTTAACTACCAGGAGTCACTAGTATTTCCATTACACTATTTGGGTATTACGAAAAAGTCAAATAGATTCGTCTTGAAAGGGTTAAGCTGTAAAAAGATGTACGTTGCAGTAAGATTTTATGATTGCATTTTGAAATTATTTGAAAAATAAAAGCATGTCCGAAACATTCTGGATTTAAACTCAGTATTTTAACAGCATTAATACGTTTCTATATACAAACTTTAAAACACGGAAAAAAAAAAAAAAAAAAAAAAAAAATTAAGTGAAAAAAAATTGCAAAATATACAGTAAATTTTGCATCGAGCTTAAAGCCTGAAATTCTATGGGGAAGGGGCGATTCTGATTTAAGGAATCAATCCTAGTACGCTTCATTCACCGACTAATTCATACAATATAATACATTCTAACCATCTATCCAAACACAAGACAAGCCCGTTTCTCAATGAAGATGCCTACTTAAAAATTTACCCGCCTAAACCTTGAAATTAGCAATGGAAGAGTACATGGTTTCTGAAGCGATAAATACGAGTTTTTGAAGGAAAAAACATTGGCGGATGAGGTTCATAAGGAAATGAATTATGTCAGATCGACCCCCTTTTCGGAAAACTGAAAAGCCGGACAAGTCACATTACAAGATTAGATTCTGTAAGCAAAAAAAAAAAATTGTAAACGTTTGACCTAATTTTAGAATATTTAAATCGAAGTTAAAAGTAACTTCATTACAGCTGGTTACAAATCTGGGCGTATTATTACTATTAATCTTTCATTAAGTGAAGTTTTTATTTTCGCTCAGGTTTCTATCGTATACCCCCACCACCACTATTATCTAAAACTCCATTGTGTACCACTCAAACATTTCTCGTTAGAGATAGCAGGGGAAGAAACGAATGAAAATAAGGCGAAACTAGAATCTATAAAGGCAAAGATGAGGAAAATGAGTTATTTTCATGTATATTCACAATCGAAAATAAGCATTATAGTTACATTCACGATTCAGAAGTCTGAAACTCAGAATGATTTTTAAGTTACGTGATTTTTCTTTAATATTCCACTTAGTGCAGATGATCCAAATAAGCTGTTATCTTAAGTTCTTATATATGATCTTCCCTGAATTATGATACAATTCAGGTCAATTTGTCGAGATCAGTCGTTGAAACTCATACATTTTTTTAAGTTACATATCACACAAGTGAAAGAAAGACTTCGAAAGAAAGTGAGTGGCCCTAAAAAGGACCGTTGGTGAGACTTTAGTTATCTCAGGAAAGTGATGTGTTTAACCTCCGAAACCGTAGAGGGTTCTGCCTTGTCTCTTCAGGGCATAGACGACATCCATGGCGGTGACAGTCTTCCTCTTGGCATGCTCGGTGTAGGTGACGGCATCACGAATAACGTTCTCAAGGAAAACTTTCAAGACACCACGGGTTTCTTCATAGATGAGGCCGGAGATACGTTTGACACCACCTCGGCGGGCAAGACGACGGATAGCAGGCTTGGTGATACCCTGGATGTTATCACGAAGTACTTTACGATGACGCTTAGCGCCTCCTTTTCCCAAACCTTTTCCTCCCTTTCCACGTCCAGACATGTTGATACAATGAAAGCTGACGAAGTTTCCAATGCTCGATTAACTAAACCACACATTATATATACCATTAGCAAGCCAGAATGCGCGGACGTAGTAGTAAGCATAGCACGTGATAGCTACTGGCCAATGAAATTACAGAAGAACATTAGAAAACTTTACGCGCGCAACTGACAAAGAAACAGCTGCTGCTACTGATGATTATAAAATCTACAACTTAGCGGTAAGATAATTCATATTGTTGCACGCCCGACAGTAATAGCATCAGAATGGCTCGTACTAAGCAGACCGCCCGTAAATCCACCGGAGGAAAAGCTCCTCGTAAGCAGTTGGCCACAAAGGCCGCTCGTAAAAGCGCCCCAGCCACTGGTGGAGTGAAGAAACCCCATCGTTACAGGCCCGGCACTGTAGCTCTCCGTGAGATCAGACGTTATCAGAAATCTACCGAGCTTCTCATCAGAAAGCTTCCATTCCAGCGTTTGGTTCGTGAAATCGCCCAGGATTTCAAGACCGATCTCCGTTTCCAGAGTTCTGCTGTGATGGCTTTGCAGGAGGCCAGCGAGGCTTACTTGGTTGGTCTTTTCGAAGACACCAATTTGTGTGCCATCCACGCCAAGCGTGTCACTATTATGCCCAAGGACATCCAGCTTGCTCGCCGTATCCGTGGGGAGAGGGCCTAAGTTCATTTTCTTAAAAACTAAAATATTATCAACGGCCCTTTTAAGGGCCTCTTAAAATATCTGAAAAGTCTCTTATCTGACTTAGGTTTGCGATAGATTTAATGGGTGAGTTTGTCTTTATTTTCTTCAGTAAATTCAAGAAAATAGTAAAATATTCTTTCTCGCCTCTTTGTCATATGAAATTTATCAAGGAATTTCTTTGCCGTTGGTATTATTCGTCTCGTTTAAATGTCCATTATTTTAAAAGTTTAATTTAAATGTTAGATTTCCTTAACGTCAGTCTAAATTCTTAATATTTCATGAGTGAGAATTTAGGAAAAAGGCTCATTGCGGTTACATACTAACGGAAAATATAACCCGTTCCACCCTGTCTGGTGGTATATCTAGAATCGTTTCAGAAATAGGTGATTTTTCTATTTTAAAATGTTAAACCCTCGTAAAAAAATTTTCGTCAAATAAAATTTCGAATTTAAGGGACTCAAATTACTAGTTTCTTTGTCGATGAACTGCACATGTAGTATACCAAAATTTAAACATGGGATAACTGGGCCGATTTGACTTAGGCGCGTATTCATCTTAGATAATTTTCTTGATACGTTCGTTTTAATGTAAATAGAAATATTTAGGGTGTTGAATTGTCATGTCGCTCTATACAAAAAACTATATTCATCACATTGGTCATTCAATTTAATTTAGCAGGTAGGTGAACCCCTATTTTCCTATAAACTTAACTGGATAAGATTTAAGTAACTGAGCTTAGACGAAATTACAAAATTCATATTAAAGAAAATAATGGGGCGTGGGGACTGCATAAAATGAAACCTTTCATTCGTAGTAAAGATAAGTCATCCAAGGCATATTAAGGTATCTTCTGGCTGAATTTTTTCACTTAGCTTTGCAGAGACCTGATTTTCCTAAGTGGCTGCTACTTTAATAAAACTAATACACTTTATCTTGTGAAACTAGGTTCTCGCAGAACTAGCTTTTGAAGAAAAAATAACCAGTATAGTTTGGTAAAGGTTTAATAAAATTTTATTAAAAAGCAGCCACTTACAAAAATCATGTCTCAGCAAAGGTAAGTGAAAAGATTCAACTAGAAAATCTTTAACTGCCTTAGATAATTTTTCACTTTTTCTTTTTTTTCATACTATGGTTCGGAATAAATTTTTAAAGTTTACTCGTTTTTATGTAAGCTTTTTAATTCTACATAATCCCCGATGTAATTTTTTTTAATAACCCTTTCTTGGTAATACTCTTAATACATTTCTTAGACCATGTCCTAATGGAAAGATGTATAAAGAACTATATGATGGTAAATATCTACCATGGACTTGCAACCAATCCTACGGTATTTGTTGCTCGCTCCACCTAACGTGCAAGTGTGGCACAATACCTTTTTTAGGTGGGTCTGGGCGCAGGACCGGAGCCCACACGCGCCCGGCATTCCCAAAAATGCCTACTGAGGATCTTGGCCAAACTTATAAGACCCCCAACGATATCGAAATTATATATCTCATCTCATTCCTTGAATGAAAAATTGAATATAAGTTTGTTTTTTTTGTTTTTTCATGGAACTAATTTGGATACTGCTTTAGTCTAAAGGAGAAAACTAAATATTAAACGCTTTTCTATGGTGAAGCAATAATTATTTTACAATCTTTACTTGGTGCTCCTCACTGGAGGTCTATCATGATAAGCTTAGTAAATAATTTTTCAGCTTTCGGGATCATGGCATACTCTAGATCTTATAAAATCTTCAAATTCTCACATTAAAGCCAAAAATGCTAGGAAAAGCTCAATTTTGTGGATCCCACATTCATTCCATAAAGAGATGAGTCACTTAGCATTTTTCTTAGTGTATATACCAAAAGTATGTTTAAAAACTATATCTCTATCAAGGCATACAGATTACTTTGGGTTTTTCACCGTCCGTACCTATTAGCCATCACTTGTAAGTCCTCTATCACCATGGTTTTTAAACTGGTCCTGACAACGCTGAAAGTTTAAATTGTATTTCTAACAGTGCATTTGAACCGTGTAACTATATCGGCTAATACCTCTACTCTACTACGTCACTTATTTGCTTTAGTTCTTTTCTGCTAAATTCTAGGGATATTGAAAATTAAATCGTTACACTAAATTTGGAAAATTCAGGGAAAACTATTGTCATCCATGATACCAATCTTCAGCTATTTGTTACATTAGATTCTTGAATAACTTTGAAAACCAGAGAAATAAATCTTCTTTAAACCGCTTTTAATATCAAAGCTTATATAGATGTTTCTATTTTAAGCCAAAATATATAAACTTTATTTACTGTATAATATTTGTAATGTATTGTTCTGAATATTTTGAGAATTATGAACTTGTAAAGATCTGAAAATTTCAAGAATTATCATTCTCGTTATTCTCAAACATTCCTAACTTGAAATTTTGCTTATAGAATTTGTTTCTGCTCATAATTCAACGTTTTAACGTCTATGCATAGAGTTCATGAGTCAAAGAAACATAAGAAAAACTAATTTTCCTAAAACTGTTTTTCCTCGATCATTTTTTCTTCTCAGAAGATTAAAATGTAGTTTAATATTTCTTTCACTTGAAGATCAATAGCTGAAAAGTAGAAATCAAATTTTAAGTACTTTGTAAAATTCTAAAGAACGTTAATGAAGTTTACATAAACTTGTTGCAAAGACCAGGTAAGGTGACAGATTATAGAAAATGAACTCTCATAACAATTTTTTTTCTATAACGTGAGTAGGAATAGATTTTCTAACTTTGATTGGCGTGGAACGTGTAATGAAATGACAAACTAAGAACTTATTTTAGCTTTGTTTTCTTGGCTTAAGTTGAACACTTCATCTACCTGCATCATTTTTCTTAGTTATAACAGAATTATCTCCCTTCGTACAGTGTTTCGCCATTCAATTTTAAAATACTGAAGAGGGTATTAGTAGTAAAATATAAGGAAATTATTTTATTTTATAAAAAATAGGGAATATAAGTATTGGATTAATTAGAAAAATAGGATGCATATTTAGACATTGCTTAATTTACTGAAAGCTTTTATAACTTTTCCTAATGGTAATATTATGAATACTACTAGACTAACCTTTGTTAAAACTCATAAACTAAGATAGTTTGTCATGATTGATGGGGATATTTACGTACGGCTCGATACGCTGTTTCCCTTTCTCACCATAATTTTCGATGCTTCAGTTTTCTTTCTTCGGTATATATCACTTGATGTTGTCATTAAATTTCTCATCCTCTATACCTTTTTATTCTTGTGTTTACGACAGGAATACCTCATTTTTACCATAACATGATTTCTCCTTACTTTAGAAACCAGATTGTATGACATATTTGCAATTCTTTAGCATTGAGTATGTTAAATTTTATCACATTACAAGCTCGCGTAACAATTCCCACTTCAAGATAGGATCTACACTTTTTTTTTTTTTTTTTTTTTTTTTTTTTTTTTTTTGTCGCACATACACGTGTATAGGAGAAGCAATAAGATAAATACGAGTTTCTTTATAGTTATGCTCTCATCTAATTTTGTCCTTATCAATCAACAGAAAAGGCTTAGTTTTTAAAATATTAAGAGTTGATGTGTAATGAAAAATAACTAGTAACATAGCATATCCATGCACACCATTCTTTATAACTATTTTCAACCTTAGTTGGAAAAATCTAACTTGAAATTCCAGCAGTAATTTTTAAAAACTCAATACACCACAAAAGATGCAGCAAAAATCTAGCACATGTTAAGTGAATATTATATATAGTATATCTATAAATTATATTATATATAAATGCTGTTAAAAAAGAGCTGCCAGCATAATCATTAGGCATGGTTGTGGCACCAAAACCTCAATATTAAAACTCAAAAAAATAATTTTTAAACTGGTAACTCGGACTGATAAAGGAATCCTGGATTTGAAGTCTTGACACTGGATCTCATTAACTGATTTAAAATTTCAGTCGAAGGTTTACACCTTTTTAACACTGAACAATTTTATTGATTAGATATATGCATGCACTCAGTTTTTCTTGAGGTGAATTTCTGAACATTGTTATTGATGTATAATGATTTCCCTATAAACCATTAACAAAAAACGATGTTTTTAAGTCCTACACAAAAACTCTTCACTGCAGATAAATTCTGGTCTTCAATTGATCACTCCATAATCCCTAAAATTTTCATCTTAAAATTCAAACTTGGAAATCCTTTACAACCAATTATATTGAGGGTTATAACTTCACCCCCACTTGAATTGGAAAAATCTTAAGCCAAAATGTTCTCCTCTTTGGCATGATTAGCAATTCACATTAAGAACTCCATTGAGTTGCTCAAAATCTATTATATAAACATGTAAAACAAATCTGCATAAAATCATAATACACCAATATTCCTGTTAACAAATGTATCAAACATTTAGAGATCCACCTAAACAATTACATTTACAGCAAATCAAAATATGCAGACATCGCTCTATAACCTATTCTATAATTCTGTTGGTGTGAAAAAATCCAGATAGTACAAATTTGCAAATAAAAAAAATATTAACTGGTATTGGGTCTTCTTTTAAAGACTAAAAGCATACATGCCTCTTGAAAATAATCAATGTATGCCTACCAAAAGAAAACCCCTATAGAATTCCTTAAACTAAACATAAGTGCTCAATATACTAAGTCAAGGGAAATATGAATTCCTGCAGTCAGAAATAATCTACGTAGGCTTCACCTAAATGGATCAAGACACTTCTGACTAAAGGAGGGTTGGGCCAAACTATATTTTAAAAAAAATGCTCAGAATAAAATTAAATGAATTTAATAAATGACTACATAAATTGTATGACCTGTCATCTTTTGTGATATGAATTTTGTTTAGTAATAAATTTTTGAACACTGATTACATCACAAATTTAGAACAGAACACTACCAAATGGAAATTTAAAAATTTTCTCATCTTTATCGTTTCATTAATAACTCGCATGCCCTAATTCTAAAAATAGAATTAAAAAAACATTGGCAAATAATTCAAATAAAATTATCCCTGAAGATCTTGCAGTTTTTTCTCTATACATTTTCACATAGTTGAATTTAAAATTTTCCTCAGATATAGCCTTTTCAAAAATGTTTTTGAAATGATCTTTGCCCAGTTAGCTGGAGCTGTAGAGGTAAGACCCGACCTCGCCCCACCCCACCTCCAAAAAAAATGAGCACCTGCTTGTAAAATGTTATCTTTAAATTATTTAGAAATATAAGGTTTAATATATGAAAAAACAGAATTTAGCATTAAATAACTGACAATATGCCATAAATCCCAACCAACCAAAATGATCCAGAAATATAAAAATCTACTGATATCGGTGCATTTTCTAAAAAAACTGAAATCTTAAACTGTATCATGCCCATCAGCACATCTAACATTTTCAGATTTTCTATTGCTTTTTTTTTTTTTTTTTTTTTTTCTAGAACACAAATTTTTCCACTTTGTCGACTGGGAGTGTAGAATACACTGACTGTATCTCTGCAGAGGGGTACCCCCCCCCAACGAGGCCACTTGTTGGTCATGGGTGGTGACCCGTAATGCTTGAGAATGGGATCCTGGTGGCTGAGCAGTCCATGACCTAGGAACTAAAAAGATCATGTGACTTGCAACACTCCACTTTAGCCCTTACTGGACTAGACAGGTGGTCAGAGAGGCCTAATCCAATCAATCAGCTGGTCATGTCAGGCCTCTTCAGATTTTTACAAAAAACTGAATTAGAGGGCGATGGCTGTAGGGTCAATCATGCTGAGGAAAGACCAATATTCCTTCCTGTCCCTGGATGAGTTATTATCTTGGGAATGAAAACCCAAGGACAAATCTTATTAGTCTACCATTTAGCCTGAGTATACTGATTATGTAGCCCTGATGTCCTGAGGCGAATGGGTTTCCCTCTAGGGACATCCCCATGGGGAGCATAATCAATGAAACTCAACTTATTCAAATGGTTACAAATAAATCCAAGAGACCACAATTTGAAAGCTCTGATAGTGAGCCTGAAATGATATACAAGAATACTCCCACGTTTATAATACATTCCACAGAAGAAACACCAGTAACCAAAATATCACCATTCAAAATTGAATTCTTTCAAAAGAAATAAAACCAACAATAATCAAAATTAACAAATGGAACAATACTAATTGGAGTAAAAAAAAAAAAAAAAAAATTTCAAGTGGAAGAAATCCTAAAATGGAAACTTTCAAAATTAAAACCTCCATCCACCAATCTTTAAATTCATCCAAAGGTGTAGTGAAGATTTCTGAATTCTGTACACTTGACGAAATAAAAACTGATCTAAAAAATCAATGTTATGTGGCATAAACAACACAAGACACATGGACTGTCAAAAGGAAGCTTTTTGTATTAATCGCAGAAAAATCACCCTGCAAATTCCAGAGATTGAAGTTTGGAAAAGGAGAAAGACATCATCAAAATAAATTACACAAAAAACATTACATTCCCAGAGGCAAGGAAAATGATAGCTGTGAAATATTCAGAAATGTCAAACATCCCTAGCAAAAACTAACAAGGACACCAGACATATGAAAATGATCAAACGGAATAAAACCTGAAGTAATCACCCAACTTATGAGATGAGAATGCTAATCCAAGAAATGAAAACCATAAGAACAGTCACTGAAAACTCTCAAAAGAAAATACAAACACCAAAGATTCAACAAACCACGAGACAGAACCCAAAGACCCTCTCTTTTGAAGTGACCTCTATTACTAGGCCACCACAGACCTCACCTTACGAGGAAACTATAGACCGCCACCCCCACCAACAGATTGGGACATGGCACAAAACCAGAAAACTTCAAGAACACACCACCCCCAACTAAAAATAGATTTGAGGCTCTGGAAACAGGATGAGATCCCATATCTAAACAAAACCCAAACAAAAAAAACCTACTCTCAAAACAAACCTCAAAAAATTAAAATGTGACCCCCAACCCCCGAAGAGAATACCAAAATATCTATAAGATAACACAGGGGAACTGCCATAATTATAAAGTAAGCTGTAATGAACTACCATTGTCAATAGCTGAACAAAACCTTAACATCACACTTTCAAGAAACCCTCCCTAAAAGCACAGAAAAAAAAAATCTGAAAAACACTTTTTTTTTTACATCTGAACCATGGCTAATAAAATCATCCAGTGGAATATAAGAGGTATGAAACGAAACCTGAATGAATTACTGCTTCTTATTGGGAACCGATGTCCAACAGTGATGATTTTTTTCAGACTTTTCTGAAAGAGAAAGACATTACAATCTGTAACTTTACATATGATTATGTAAATAACAATACAGACAGAGCGTTGGGCGGCACATCCATCCTGATAAATAACAAAATCCCTCAAAGCAGAATACAACTTGACACAAATCTTCAAGCTGCAGTTGCATCAGCCACATTACATCATACCATAACCATATGCTCTATATACATACCACTACATAATCAAATTATTGACACTGAACTGGACCAACTGTTGCAACAACTTCCTAGACCTTTTATTTTAATTGGTGACTTTAACAGTCACAATATCATATGGGGATGCAAAGAAATAAACAAAGGGGTAAAATCTTGGAAAAAACCATAAATTAAAATAACCTTTGCCTACTCAATACAGGCATGCAAACATACATGAACCCATTTAGTGGAAATACCTCTGCCATTGACTTAACCATATGTGACCATCTATCTATATGGATTTTTCTTGGCATGATATTTGTGGCAGTGATCACTTTCTAATTCTCCTAAATAACATAAAACCTACTGGGGGGAAAATACCGCATTGGAAATAAGACAAAGCTAATTGGGAAAAATTAGAAGTAAAATGCAAAGAAAAACTGAGCCAAACAATGACACTATGGAATATTTCACTGAAACATTGAACTCATAGCAATAGACTGTACGCTCAAGAATGCAACACCAAATAAGCAAAACAGACCCTGGTTTAACAACAAATGCCAGGAAGCAATCAGATGGTGAAAAGCAACATTAAAAAAAATTCCAAAAAGAACCAACATCTGATCTGATAGAGCAAAGGCACATAAAGAGATAAAAGCAAAAAGAAAATGTTGGCAAAATTGTCAACAAATTAAACTGCTCAACTAAACCAAAGGTAATCTGGGAAATGATCATGAAAATTGCAGGCAAACAATACCAATAAAGCATCTCTCTAAAGATAACTAATAACTGATAAAAAAAACAATAACAGAACTGTTAGCAGAAACTTTCTCTAAAAATTCATCAAAACAAAATGGCAAAAATTAATTTATAACCATTAAAGATGGAGAAAAACAAACTTCAAATCAAAAAGTCTAAATGAACATAGTAATTTATTGACCCTAAGAGAATTAAAACTCCACAGAAAAATAACAAAATTCTGCTGTTGGCCTGGACAAAATCCATTATGAATTTCTAAAAAAAACTGGAAAAATCCTTAATTTCTCTTGAAAATACTGAACAAAATATGGACAGAGGAAATAGTACCAATCCCCAAAGCAAAAAAGACAGCTTGGATCCACAAAACTACAGACCTATCTCTTTGCTTATGGAAAGAATAATAAACAGGTTGACCTGGTATTTGGAATCAAACAAACTTATATCCAACTTACAATGTGGATTCTGCAGCAAGAGAGGCACTATAGACCATTTAATAGGCCTAGAATCAAACAGAAGCCTTCATTAAAAAAAACACCTCACAGCTATATTCTTCAACCTGGAGAAAACCTATGATACAACATGAAAATATGGAGTAATGAAGGACCTGCATGAACTTGGTATAAAGGGCAGATTACCACAATTTATCAAGGGATTCTTATCTAATAGAAAGTTCAAAGTTTGTGTTGATACCACATATTCAATTGTAAAAATCAGGAAGAGGGCATCCCACAGGACAGTATATTAGCTGTGACCCTGTTCAATATAAAGATAAATAATATAACCTTGGAGTTGCCACCTGAAATCGATTGGATGACCTCGTAAATCAAAATATATCCACACAACTGAACAGAAATTGCAACTAGGACTAAAGAAAATCAGCAGATGGGCAACAGTAAATAGTTTAAAGTTCTCTGAAACAAAAACAAAATGTATCCATTTTTGTCAAAAAAAATTGCATAATGACCCCAGTCTAAAACTCGATGGTGTAGAACTCCCAGTAGTAGATGAGTATAAATTTCCGGGGATAATATTCGACAAACTGACCTTCATTCCTCACTTAAAATATCTAAAAATGAAATGCAACAAAACATTGCAGCTGGTGTGTGTGGTGGCCCACAAAGAATGGGGAGCTGACTGAAATACGCTATTATTATATAGATCATTAATTAGAACTAAATTGGACTATGGCAGTATCATATACTGATCAGCTATAAAGAACTACTTGAAAACCCTCGACCCAATCTATCATGGAGGCTTAAGGCTAGTGCCTGGAGCCTTTAGAACATCCTAGCTGAGAGCCTACATGCAGAGGCTAATGAAGCTCCTGCAAATATTAGAAGCTGCAAACTGGTCCTCCAGTACTATGTCAAATTAAAGTCATGTCCAACAAATCTGGCACAGTTTTTCATCCCAAGTACAAAGAGCTATTCCAAAAGAATGAAAAAGCCAAAAAACCCTTTGGCCTCTGGATGGAAACAATCATTGGAGAAGCAGAAGTACACTTGACTGAAATCCTTTAAACAATCATACCAGATATTCCACCTTGGACTATAAGGACCCCAAACATAATCTTAACACTTCATAAATTCCACAAAAATAAAACCCATCTGCTAATTTTCCAAGAGGAAGTAGAAAAAGTTAAGGAGAAATATCCTAAACACTTGCACATCTTCACAGATGGATTTAAAATGATAAAATAACAGGATGTGCTATAATACATAAAAGAAAAATTTTTTAAAAACATCTCCCAAATGATACCTCTATATTCAGGGCAGAAGCTTGTGCAATCAATATGGCTCTTGACCTCATCTCAGAATCAAAAAATAACAAATTCATAATCTTTTCAGAGTTACTATCAGTGTTGGAATCGCTAAAAGACACAAAATTTGATCACCCATTAATAAGAATACTTTGTAAATTGAAGAATTTATCAAATGACAATGATATACTGATATGTTGGGTCCAAGTCATACCGGCATCAGTGGAAATGACCAAGTGGATAAAGCAGCCAGGTCTACCATAAACCTAACCACTAAAAAGAAATTTAAAATACCACATACAGACTTTAAAATGAAAATAGATAAATACATACTACTGCAAAGACAATAACGCTGGAACAATAATGAAAATAATAAATCATTAGAAATTAAACCCACACTGGGGGGAATAGCAAAGCTATGAAAAAAAACGAAAAGAGGTTACATTGTACAGACTCTGGATAGGTCATACAAGGATAACACACTCTTATTTACTCGAAGGAAAATAACAACCAATGTTATACATGTCAGACCAAATACACTGTAAAGCACATTCTCATTGAATGTACCAACTTAGCCCATATAAGAAAAACCTTCTATAGCGCAAACAATATGAAGGAACTGTTCCTAAACACTGAAATGATATCATTTCTAAAAACAGTGAAGTTATATACCAAAATCTAAAGAAATTTACAATAAAACCAAATTACTTCTATAAACCCTATCTTTACTAGATATATTCTAACAAACCGATCCCTTCCCCAACCTGTTTCAGTTTGTTTTTTGTTTTTTTGATCATGATTCCCTGCAAATAAACTAAAAAAAACAAATAACCAACTAATTATCTAAAGTTTATCATTAATTCCTAAGACTTCTCCTTTGAATTTCTTTTCAGACTTATTTTCCTTAACTTGATTCAGCATTAAATGACCAATGGGGTTGATATGCAAAAGAAACAAACTAAAATTTTCTTAGTCTTCCATTGAAACTCTAAAATTTTCAGATAATTCGTCTTTCAAAAAGCTAGATTGTTGAGAACTGATCATCAACAGAAGTTGAGAGATATATATATATATATATATGAACTAAATCGGGTTCATTCATGTTTGCCTCTTAGTGGGGTGCCTTTCTTTCAATTTCTAAAATCTGATCTCTCTTGAATTCATTATACCAAAAAAATTTTTTTCTATAATATAGATAATATACTCTTATTTCCACAGAATGACTAAACAAATTATGGATAGATTAAACATTGAACCTGCCAGAGATTTTACATATGAACTAGAAAATAAAAATACCTTACCTTTCTTGGACATTCTACTAATAGTGAAAAACAAGATTTTAAGTTCATCATGAATCCACTTCTACAAGGATGCCTTTGTCATTGAGTAATTCACAAAGGTTGATATGCCATTAAACAAAAGAACCACACCTATTTGACCTATAGATAAGACCCTAACAGTTACTCCTCTTCTGGGACAGAGTAGGCCGGGGAATAATGACAATAAAAAAAGTGATTTCACACTCCCCAGATTTCTAGAACTGAATCTAGGTTATTGTTACTCAGTACACACCTTTTGGGAGGTCTTATTCCTCTGTAGAAAATGTAGTTGACATATTCTAAGCCCCACCAGAGATCTATTTGACCCATATGAGACCTAACAGTTATTACCACTCCAAGTCAGTGGATCTGGCAGTAATAGCAATGAAAGGATGACTCAACACCTTTCAAAGGTCCAAATTTGGACCCTCAACACTGGATACTACCTTAAATTTAAAAACTTAAGGTAAATTATGTTGACATCCTGTAAAACAGAATGCAAATGAGACACCTGAATAAATAGAGCAAATCTTGGGCACTTATTGAGAAATCACAAGGCTTGACATGCGATTTCCAAGGCACAACAATGGTGTTGCCCATAGGATGTCTGACCACACTTGATGATCCTAAGTATGTGAAAACATGGATAAGATGCTTTGGGGTGCTAACCAGGGTAAAGAAACTGAGACAGTCGAAGCGAAGGGGAGCAAAATGAAATTACTGACATTCCTTGCAACTTCTGGGTGCAAAGCAATCGAGAAAGTTTCAACGATGGCCCACCCAAGAAATCTAGGAGAGCTGATTTTCAAAGAAATTGGCAAGGTAATAAAAAGAACATCAAACCAAAGAAAGGGTTAGTTATCATTGAAAGAACAGTTTCTGGAAACAAGATGGCACCCCAATAAGTCTATTGTACAATTCGTACACCGATTGAAAGAAAGAGCTAGATATTGTGAATTTGAAAGACTTGGCACCAGTGAAATGACAACAGAAGATGAATTGATCATGCTACGTTTGATAGATGGTATGCACAACCCGGCTTTTAAACATAAGTTATTGGAATTGCTTCAAAGTGTTAATTTCAGTAGAAACATAGAATTCATGCAGCAACTGGAATTAATAAAAAGAAAAAAAAAAGTATAACCAACAACTGAACGAAGGAAAAGTGTACATCACAAATAAGAAATTCTATGTGAATACTGTGGCGAGCGGCATGTTAGGGGAAAAAAAATAATTGCTCAGCCTTCAGTAAGACTTTCTCCATTTACAAAAGAAAACATCAAGCCTTGAAAGTGTACAGATACAAAAAAAAAATGAAGTCAGACATACAAGTGGGTAGAGGAGAGGCTGAAATTTTTACACTAAACACATCAACAAAAACTAGAGAAAAATTAAAAATAAATAGGAAATACTTCCACATGCAAGTAGACTGACTCTGACATAACACTTATTCCAGTGAACGTTTGGCAGGATTTAGGAAAGCCGAGGCTTAAAAAAAATCAATCTTGCAACTAAAACAATTCAATAGTACCATATTTAAAACATTAGGAAGGTACATTTGAAACTAAGAATTGCTTTGAGATTATACCTATTACAGTATGTACTAAAGATCATGGACTGCTAGGTATAGATGTATTAAAAGTTGACACATGGAAATTAGTTAATTCTATGGAATTCAAAGAACAATAGGATTACTAAAGGGTTATAAAGCAAACATTTGCTTGAAAAAGAACTACCATCCTAGATATATTCAAGCAAGAAGATTACCCATATATATTTTACTTATTGTGTTAAAACTAAAAAGAAAATGATTTAGCCAGATATTTTCTAAAAGGTCACTCATGGGGGAAGTAATTGGGCATCACCAATAGTCACGATTAAAAAGACCAATGGGGATATTAGAATATGTGCTGACTACAAAATTGGCATCAACTACCAGATATGTTTAGATTCATCTCCCCTACCAAGCATCGAAACCGCCAGTCCTGAACTAGCAAATATGAAACACTTTGTGAAAAGCGATTTTAAAGTTGGCCAACAACCAGATCAAAATAGACAAATTTGGAAAGATTACTACACTAAACAAACCTGGGATTATTGATGTGGTTTCACTTGTCATTTGGAATTAAAACTGCTAGTCATATTTTTCAAAGAGCCATTGAGAAAATCTTGGGAAAAGTGGACAACATAATAATATATCAAGATGATATATGTCTGGCAGCCCACACCAGAGAGGAATTAAAGAGTAAAACAGAACAAGTCCTACAGAGATTAAAACAGGCAGGTATGACAATAAATAGAAACAAATGTAAATTAGACTGAAAAAATCTTATCAAGGATATCAAATATCTAGAGACTGTCCTGACAAAAGACTAACCAACAGAATTGCGAAAATGGAAAAGCTCATGAACAAGAAAGAATTGGAATCCTTCTTAGGATTAATTAATTTCTACAACAGATATCTTCCTAAATATCGTGAGCTTATTGAACCATTTGTTGAAATGTGTAAAAAAAAAAAAAAAAACTAGAATTTAGATTGACACAAAAGCAAAATAAGGCATTTGAAGCATTAAAGAAGGCCTTGACAAGGAAACGGGTAATAAAAATTTTTTACCTTAACTGATACAAGTGAACATGCCAGAGCAGCTGTTGTATCTCAAGAGGGTCATCCAATCATGTATCTGTCCATAAAACTCACATTGGTAGAATGCAATTACGAGGATCATTAAATAAGTTTCCAGACTTTTTCGTATGGGCACTTTTATTGATAGTACACACATGAAACTCTAATCCCCTTCGAAGTAATCTCCTCCGGCTGCAATGCACTTGTACCGTTTCAACAACTTCTGGAAAGCCCCATGGAAGTCCTTTTGTGTGAGCGTGTCAATGACCTTTGTCACAGCTTCTTTCATCTCCTCAATTGTCTCATAATGACAGCCTCTAAGCTTTTCCTCGAGCTTAGGAAATAAGCAAAAGTCACAGGGAGCAAGGTCTGGACCATAGGGATGGTGAGGAACTGTCTTGATGCCCATCTTGGTCAAATAGTCTGTGACAAGGATGGAGTTGTGGACTGGTGCATTGTCCAGGTGGAAATGCCACCGACCCGATTTGAAGAGTGCTGGCCTCTTCCGACGAAATCTCTTCCTGAACTCCCTTTAAAACCTCAACATAGTAACCCTAACCCTTTGGCCAATCAACTCTGGTGTATTGACTTCCTTACTCATCCCACACCTCTCATCATCCTTCAGACTCCCTGCCTTCCTTGAATATCTAATGCCACTCAAAAACTGATGCTCGATTCATGTAATATGGTCAAAAAGCAGTCAGAAGCATTCCATCGGTTTCTGTGGCATTTTTTCCAAGTTTAAAACTGAATTTTATTGCATGTTGTTCTTCTAAAGTGTCCTCACGTCCAGATTACATTTTTGAAATTCACCAGCTGTGACAATCAGGCTTTAGTAGGGTGTATTCTAATTGCTGCTGTAGCTGTTCATTTGAAGCTGAAATCATAAAAATTGGTCAGTCATCTCATAAGATGTATAGCAATAACATACTGAATTTTCAAGAGTCTACGAGAATTTTAAATGCCTGTACAAAAAGTCTGGAAGCTTATTGAGGGCACCACGTATCTTATTCTAACATTGAAAAAGAAGCATTAGCCATAGTTTGGAGTATTGAGAAAGCACAGAATTTTTTGTTGGGTAAAAAGTTCCTCTAAAAATCACACCATAAGCCCCTGGAATTCTTACTCATCCCGAGGAAGGAGTTACCAGAGTAACATCGTCAAGAATTTTAAGGTGGGCTATCAAAATCATGGTGTTTTGATTTTTCTGTTATATATGTTAATGAAACACCATCCCATATGTGGGAGCATTATCCAGGCGAAGATTTCACTGAAAATGTAGAGGAACATGAAAATTCAGAGGATAGAATTATACAACAGTTTATTAGCTTTGTGTATTGTAAAGATGTTGAGGAACACATAAGATGCCCTAAATATACGGAGATCAAAACATTTAAACAAACCAAAATACATACGTGGCCCAAAGAGGAGGCACCATGGATAAGGGTCCATATGGACCATAAACATATTCGAGACCTTGATTTATTTTTGATCTTAGTAGATTCCTTCTAGAGTTGGCCAGAAGTAATAAAGGTGAGAGATAGAAAAGCTACTTCTGTAAGACAAGTATTGAGAACAATATTTGCAAGAAATGGAGTACCTAAGACCATTGTCACAGACAACACACTGGAATTCTATGATGAAAATTTAGTGTCGTGGTTAAGGAAAATAGGGTATATGCCATACAAAACACTTCCATACCATCCTCAGTCAAATGGCATAGCAGAAAGGATGGTCCAAACTGTAAAAATGGGCTTAAAGGTGTTTTCACCTTTTAACCAGAATATTGAAGCATACATCCCTAATTTACTCTTAAGTTATGAAACAGTTCCTCATACAGATAGAAAGCAAAGCCGATCAGCATTAATGGGCAGACAAATTAAAGCCCCAATAACCATATCATTTGCCACTGAGAAAGTTTTGTATAAAAGAAATAAGGAGGCAGAGCCAGAGAGAGTGAAGTTCATTCTACAAAAAGGACAGAACACGGCTGTACTAGAAAAAAAAAAGGCAGCCAATATTAGCGCATGCTGATTAATTTAGTGCCAGGTTGTAGAAATGCCTGAGGAGGAACAAAAGGAAACTGAGGAAAATGAAAATGAAATGGAACAAAACATGGATGAAAGCGGAAATGATGTAACATTTAGATGAAGATCGACCAAGGTCTCCATTAAAAAGGACAGGAGAAGAACAAATGCAGGAGTGGCGTTGACATTTCAGAGTAGTCAGAAGAAGTAATAGACCAAATAAGGGCATCAAACCTCACAGGTTCAGGGAGGTGTAGCATGGTATGCAAATGAGACACCTGAATAAATAAAGCAAACCTCAGGCTCTTAGTACCAAGAAATCATGAGGCTTGACATGCGATTTCCAAGGCACAACACATACAATAACTTTTCATAACTAATTTCTTTGGGGGGTTTTTTGTTTGTTTGTTTTTTTTTTTTTCTTTTTACTCAATAAAAACATTTTTTTATATCCCAAGAATTGATTCTAGCCCAATACATCCAAAACTTCTCTTGTTCAGGAGTACACTTTACAAGCAACAAAAATATTTTGTAACACTTTGTTTATGAATTAAAAAATGTATCTAAGAAAAGGTATTTTTAAATTTTATCATGGTGGCTAACATGGTGGACTGTGACATCACAGCAAGCGAGTTCAAACTTCAGTTATGCTGTTACATCCACTTTCAAAGTAATTTTTGGGAAAGGTAAGAACGCCCTATTCCCCCAGCTCTGGATTAAATTGTGCCATGACTGTGTTCTATAAGGATGGCTTTGGTATTGAATCACTCTGGAAGGTTGATGTCATTAAACAAAGAAACTGAACCAAACTATAGTAGTGCTATTTTGGATTAATTCCCTTGGAGCCCCTTATTGTGACTCCAGCTATGGGTAAATAATACTGCTACTGTTCATCTACTAGGATAGATTTGATATTGAATAACCCATGAAGGTTAATATGCCAGTAAAAAGAAAAAAAAAATTAAATTTTAAATAACAAAAATATTCTAAACTGAAGAACATTATTAGTAAATACTTTTATTGAGTTGCTTGGAGGTAAGATATTCATTTAAGTCCTCATTCACCTCAATCAATATTTGTATTAGGACATCCTTGATTTACAAATGCTGAATAAATGGAAAGAAAGACAAGATTAGCTTACATATATAAACATTTAATATATACAAAATATACATCCAAATAGTATTGAAAGAATACACATGTCCCAACAGCTGGAAATATGCACATATTGGTCTATGAACTAGCAGTATGTAGAAGGAGGTACAAAAATGGAAACAGGTTCTGACTTGATTATATTGTCTTTACTGTTCCATGGTCAGGATAAGAAACATCTTACTGTTCAGAGGACAGGGGTAAAAGATGGTGAGAATGGGTTTTCTTAGACTGTCATGTGACAACCCACAGACACACCCATTTTCTAAAAGACACAATTATTTCTCTCCCTACACATTTTTTATTCAGTAAATGAAAAATATTTATCAATGAGAAACATGGGTTTAATGTTTCTTAGTGATGCTTTCTAAGTTAGCATGTACATGAGACAATATGCAACTCTTCCTAAGTTCACAATCTTTATCATGTAATTTTAATCAAATATCAGATAAAATTTTTATAAGACTTTCAAACCCCATCATTTTCTGCATTTAATGATAAAAAATAAACATTCTATGTCTGTTCCAAATTTGACAAATGTTTTACTATGATAGGAGTCATTTCTTTTATGCTGGTTTTGCATACAGTTTTTCTCAGTTCTTTGACTATGCTTTGTATCACAAAATTGTGCCATGGCACATAGTTTAGGAACCTCTAATATTCACTATAAAACTGATATTTCAGACTCAGAGATTACTTCAGATTCAAATAGGAAAAAACTTCATCTAACAACACTAAAATTTTTATAAGCATATTTTGTATCTTATATTTTTTTAAAATAAACAGGATACGTGAAGGACATATTTTCTTGGAAGTTTTTCACTTTTTTTTCCTATTTTATGCTAATAAAATGAAAACCTCAATTCAAATAAATATGCAGTGGAAAACTGGACCAAACAAGTTTTTTTTTCTTTTTAGTTGTTGAAACTGAAGAAGACTCTTCTGTAATAGAAATCCAAAATGTATCAATATGTAACTGTTCATGCTTGATTTTTAAGTCCTTGGTTATTGGATATAGAAGTCAAGTATTCCTCACATAATTTCAAATGAATATCAGGATTTTTTATGAAAAGGTTTCAGACCCAATCATAAACATTTCTGTGTAATAATGGAAAATAAAGTTGATACTCAATTACAATAGCAGTCTTTTCTTTTATGCTGGTTTTAGATGGTTTTTTTTTCTTTTTTATAGCACAAAGAGCTACATTTTCACAGCACACAGTGTTATCATGCACAATTTAGGAATTACCGCCTTTCCATTTTGCACAGACTGAGATAATAGCAATTAAGGTGGAAATGATCGACGAATCCTTGGTTATATGAAGTTGGTACTACCGAGCATTGGTTAAAGGCACAGATCAACTTATGGCACAAGTAACACTGGCGTAGGTCTCAGCCCCGCCTCTTGGCTCATGTTGAAGGCAGAAAGTCACCAACTTATACTAGTAGCAGTGATAACCCAGGCACATGAAGAAAGGAATTAGGGCTGGTCGCAAAGATCTAATGTTTGCATAAGTTTGAGAGGGTAAGCAGTGATTGAAGGCATTGAACAGTGGGGATAGATAAGTCAGTGAAAGATATAGAGAAATAAAAATATAAAGATATGAAAAAAACAAGCTATGACCCATGTATACTATGATTTTTCTATTTTTTGTTTAAAAGTTGGGATTGGAAAAAACTTGAATTTGTTAACATACATATACAAGGTATGTTTGAATTTATTAATTACCCAATGCTTTCCAATTTTGAATAATAACTGTATTTCTTCATATTCTCTTAATACAATTTTCCTTACTTTCTATATCAATCAGAGCCTTATATCTGTCGCGGAGCCGATAAGTATGTCGACCCCGCAAATGAATTATGTGAATGAGAACAGCCAAAGCAATATGAAGGAACAAAGGCGAGGTAACAATAATAACAAGTGACAATTTATTTGTCGTATTTACAAGCGTGTATGTAAATGTCCGTGGCGGTTGTATGTAGTCTTCAGCTAGAATGGGTTATGTCATTAGCTGGTATAGTCGCGTTGTAGATGTTCGCAGCTGGGCGTTCGACGAGGGTCACTGACATAGGTCGAGTCGTTGAGTTGAGCTAGATGTTTGATGCTGGTAAGCTGAGGTCGGTCGAGTCGTTGAGTTCAGCTGGACAGTCGTCGCGGGCAGCTGAGGTCGGTCGAGTCGTTGGGTACAGCTGGACAGTTGTCGCGGGCAGTTGAGGTCGGTCGAGGTTGGTAGATCGATATCCCCGGTTATGACGGTATGTTGTGGTTAACCAAGGATGTATCGATCCGGTTGCTGGCTCGTACGGCAGGTCGTACGTGAGTCAGGTGTTGCAGTGGTAGAACAGTCCATAACAGCGAGTCGTTACGTGGACTGCGTTGTACCTTGCAAGAGCGTTGAGGTCAAGGAAAGGCTAGGGCCTTGCTGGGCCCTCTAGCCGTGCGGACGTATCGGACGGGAGTGAAGGCTTTGTCGTGTCAAAGCCGTGCAGACGAGAGCGAAGGCTTTGTCGGGTCAAAGCCGTGCGGACGATCGGACGGGAACGAAGGCTTTGTCGGGTCAAAGCCGTGCAGGCGAGCGGACAAGAGCGAAGGCTTTGTCGGGTCAAAGCCGTTCGGACGAGCAGACAGGCCAGTAGGCCGAGGCTAAGATGGGCGTTATCTTAGCGCTGTGCAGATAGCGAAACAGTAGCTAAAGGCTGGACCGTGCCATTAGCGCTGCGCAGCTTATCGGACAATTGGAACCGAGCGAGAGTTAAGACTGGTTGGTCTTAGAATCCGTCTTTGTGTTTGCCGCCTGGCCGTCTATTTCGACTGGTCATTACTGACCACCAGAGATGCTCTGACCCGCAGACAGAGACCTCTTATGGTCCTAAAAAGGACCTTTGTGCATACCTATGTAGGTGGAAGAAAAGCAGATCTACCAAGAGAAGGTAAGGTGAATGCGACCACACAGAATGCAGGATTCCTCCTTAAAGAGCTTCGCCAAGAGCGTGCCGTTATTTATCCTACGCCCCACCAGCGTACGAATATGGCACAAGGCCGTTTTTAAGGTGGGTCCTATCGCAGGGCCGAAGCCCAATGCGGCAGGCAGTTCCAAAAATGCCTTGGACCCCGTCGGCACTCCCCTTTTCGGGGCGCCGGGCGATAAACCCAACCCCTCCGAAGAGGGTTAAAGCCTGGGGGGACGGCCCCCTGAGGCCAGAGGTGATGTATCCAGTGGTGGAACACACCCGAACGGACTGTGCAGCACGCAATCACAGCCGGTCGAGAGCGCCCCACCACAGGACACAATGCAACGCCAAGAGCGTGCCGACAAGCGTTGAAAAAGGGCTTGCTGATATTACGAAGGTGCTGTGACACATAGCTCCAGCCGCGTGAATATAAAATTCTTTGATAAAAAATGAGTGTAGCCATAAAGTATTTTTCTAACCTGCTATAGGCTGGCGACGACTATTAGTTCCAGTCTTATCAGGTTATTTTTGGCCGAAGTGCTTTGTAAATGTTATTAATTTTAATTCATCTTTTCTTTTAGCTATAACGAGATGTCAAGGTCGTTAGAAAGAAAAAGGGCTTAGTTCCGGTCGTACTCGGATATAATTGTCCTAAAGCGGGTGTGTAACTTGATATGTTTATGTTTATCGGCAGGTCGCGGCATATCAACCTTCTTGCAGCTTTCTTCACCTTTTTCTTTTGTATTCTTTTGAGATGTTCCTCTTTCTACTTGTTTTGGTTTGGTTTAATGGCATATCAACCTCTTTGAGGTTATTTACATGAGGCTGTAGAATACACCAACTGCATCTCTGCAGAGAGGTAAGACATCCTCCCCAAGAGTGTCCCGAATAAGACATTAAGCAATCAAATGGTGAGACTCCAGTCTTGGAGCTTTGGAGGAATGGGGAGTACCACTTCGTTGCCATTGCTTCCTGGTCTATTTGACTAGGATCTGATAAGGTCCCATCTATGGGTTATATAGAACTGTTTGGCCATTTAACTGTGTGCAAACAAATAACTGATATTAAATTGAATTGTTACTGTTACGTATCAATACTTGGAATCATTTAAATGTGTACAAGTGAATGAGTAATGGTGATAGAATTATTAATGTTAAATAGAAATACTTGAAACTATTTAACTGTGTGCCAAAATTTAATTATTGGTATTATATAGCTATACTTGAAGCCTTTTCTCTGTGTGTGAACAAATGATTAGTATTAAATAGAAATCTTAGCATTTGATAGCAATACTTAAAACCAATTCACTGTGTACAAACAACATTACATAATTTGGTGAAAATAAATTAGCTCCAATTTTAAGAACAAACGATTAACTTACAAATGATATCATATCCATTTAACTGTGTGCAATCAAATGAGCTCTGGCTTGTTTACAATGTTACCTACAAACTATATTTTCAGTTTGGCTTAATTGGGTTTTATGGCATATCAACCATTTCAATTCATCACTCAATAAGTCCTGAGACTAAATAATAAAACAACAACTTTTAGGCAAAATTTGACTTTATTCATTAACATAATCTCTTTCTAGGGTGATACACTGATTCCAACGCTTCTCTAACAATTCAATGCCTTTTTTGCAGAACGATTTGTCTTTAGCCTCAAAATACACCTCAGTTTCCGATATCACTTTTTCATTAGACCCAAATCTCTTTCCCTGGAGCATTCTTTTGAGGTCTGCAAACAACCGGTAGTTGCTGTGGGCCAGATCTGGAGAATAGGGTGGATGTGGAAGCAATTCAAAGTGCAATTCATGTAATTTTGCCATCATTGCGATTGACTTGTGACATGGTGCATTGTCTTGGTGAAAGAGCACTTTTTCTTCTTCATTTGTGGCTGTTTTTTGGCAATTTCTTCCTTCAAACACACCAATAATGCTATATAATATTTGCTATTGATGGTTCTTCATTTCTCAAGGTAATTGATGAACAAGATACCTTACACATCCCAAAATACAGAGACCAAAACCCTGCCTGCTGGTGTTTGCATCTTTGGTCATTTTGGATGGCTTTCACCTGCTGCTGTCCACTCAGCTGACTGCTGATTTGACTCCAGAGTAAAGTGGTGGATCCATGTTTCATCCATTGTCACATATTTATGCAAAAACCCATATTTGTTGCGTTGAAACAGTTGCAAACAATGCTCTGAATTATTGACATGTTTTTAATTGATTGTGAGCAAACGCTGCACCAACTTTAAACACAGCTTTCTCATTGACAAATGTTCATGCAAAATGGTGAATACACTACCTTCTGATATCTTCAACTCCTCTGTTATCTCATGTAACTTCAATTTACAACCAGCCAAAACGAATTTGTGGAGTTTTTGGTGTTTTCTGGGACAACTGCCAAATTTGGGCAACATGAGCATTCAGCATCATTTGTGTCTGTACGACCACATTTAAAGTCTGCATCCTATTTATATATTATACATGATTTGTAAATGCATACTTTGTTGATAACATTTTAAAACAAGCCAGTGTTTGTTTGTTTGCTCAGATTTTATGGCATATCAACTTTTGTAGGTTATTTAATGCAAAATCCATTTTTATATAAATAAAGTCCTATTTCAAACAAATCAGTTTAGCAGAAGTACAGTTTCAATGTCAAAAACAGTTTCATTTTGAGCAATTCAGTTTAACATAAGTACACAGTTTAAATATCAAAGCAGTTCTATTTCAAGCAATTCAGTATTTAGCATTAAATAACCTACAATGGTTGATATGCCATAAAACCCAACCAAACCAAATCTTATATATTTGATATATATGTATAAAGAGGATTTGGTATTAAATAACCTACAATGGTTGATTTACCATATAATCCAACCAATCACTTGTTTACACTCGGTTATATATCAAATATTCCTTGCCCAGTCAGTTGGGGCTGTAGAATACACTGACGGCACCTCTGCAGAGGAGAAAGACCCCCCTAACGAGTGTCCTGGATATGACACTAAACAATCTGATGGTGAGGTTCCAGCAGTGCTGGAGCTTTGGGAAATGCGGGGTACCCCTTCATTGCCATTGCTCCCAGGTCCACTCTGGCCCGGAGTGGTAGCACCTGATAGGACCCTATCTATGGGTTAAATAGAACTAACAGCATACTTATGCTAAACTGAATTGTTTGAGTAAACTGAATGGCTTGAAATAGAAATGTTTTTGACACTTAAACCGTACTTACATTTAAACGGTGTGCTTATGCTAAACTGAATTATTTGATATAGAACTGCTTTTCGACATTAAAACTGTATTTACACTTAACTGAATTGTTACAAATAAGTACTTGAATAGTTTGAAATAGAAATGTTTTTGACAATTAAACTGTGTACTTATGCTAAACTGAATTGTTTTAAATAGAACAGATTATTTATGGATTTGGCGTTAAATAACCTACAAAGGTTGATAAGCCATAAAACCCACCAAACCAATCAAATATTCCAGTCAAATGCTTATAATTTATGCTCAATTATATGGCTTAAAGTAGTTATTCCTATTCAATAATAAAAATTAGTTTGTATAATTTTATGTTTTCAAGTATTCTTATTTGTAAGTAACTAATAATATAGCCCAGTCAGCTGGGGCTGAAGAATACACCGACTGCATCTCTGCTGAGGGGTAAGATCCCCCACCTACCCAACGAGTGTCTTGGATATTGCAAAAAAGCAATTTGATGGTGAGGCTCCAATCTAGAGCTTTAGTGAATGTTGAGTACTCCTTCATTGTCATGACTTCCAGGTCCACTCTGATCCACTGTGATAACGCCTGAAAAAGTCCTATCTATGGGTCAAATAGAAATGTTTGACATTTAAACTGTGTGCAAACAAATGACTTATGCTAAATTGTATTGCTTGAAATAGAACTGTTTGATCATTTAACTGTGTAAACAAATGACTGGTGTTTAATTGAATTGTTAATGATATATAGTAATACTTGGAACCATTAAACTGAGTGCAAATGAATGAATAGTGGTCAATAGAATAATTAGTGTTAAATAGCAATACTTATAAGCACTTCACTGTCTGCAAACAAAAGATTAATATTGAATAGAATTATTAGTGTTAGATAGCAATAATTGAAACCATTTAACTGTGTAGAAACAATAGCTATACAAGTATGCAAACAAATTAGTTCTAACTCATCAACTTGCAAATTATATGTATATCCGTTTAAATGTTTGCAAATAAATGACTGATGTTAAATTGTTACTGTTACAAAGCAATACTTGAAACCATTTAACTGTGTGCAAACAAATGATTAATAGCAAATAAAATTATTTGTATTATATAGAAATAATTGAAACCATTTAACTGTGTGTAAAAAATGAGCTCGGTTTCATTTTAAAATATTATCTACAAAATGTTTTTACAAATCATATATATTTAATATATATGTATAAAGAGGGTTTTGCATTAAATTACCTACAATGATTGATATGTCATAAAACAAAATAAAACCAAACCTAACTAATAATAATAATCCTAAGTAAACAATTATAGCTTGAAGAAAATAATCTTGAAAAAATTGTACACATATTGTATCAAGCATTCCCATCTAATACAAATAACTTTCCAACAGGTATATTTGACCCATAGATGGGACCCTAACAGAGTGGATCTGGAATTAATATTTCTTACAATTTTTTTGGATGATTCCTTCTGTAACCTTGAAATAATTCTTAATCCTCTCCTTTTCAAGCTTTACTGAAGTTTGTTCTTGTATTCCTTGTCATCTAGAAATACTTCTTTTGTTCAACCCATCAAATTGTCATTAATTTGTTCTTGTGCTCCATGTAAAGTTTTTCTGCTGTCTGAAAATGGGTAATTTCTCTGCATTTGTTTTATTTGTTTTTCTTCATTGTCTATTCAAAATCAGAGTGGTTGTCCCATCTATGGATCAAATAGAACTGTCCAATCATTGACTAAGGATTATTATTATTAATTTGAAACCTTACAGCTGTTCATAAATTATTCATATTGAATACGAATACTTGATAAATAGAATCATTAGTGTTTGATAACAATACTTGAAACCATTTAACAGTGAACAAACTAATGATTAATAATAAATAGAATTATTAGTGTTTGATAGCAATACTTGAAACCATTTAACAGTGTGAAAATAAATGAGCTCTATCAATTCATTTAAAAATAGTTACCTATAATCCGTTTGCTTACAAACTATATATATATCTATAAAAACAGGATTTGGCATCAAATAACCCACAAGGGTTGATATGCTATAAAACACCAGCCAACAATCAACTATTCAAAATGAATTACATTTTACTGTTGATCTTATCTTTCTCAGGCTCTTTGTCTGACTTTCCTTTTTCTTGCCAGTAAACATCTTCTCTTGTTCAAATATTTTATCCTCATTAATTTGATATATCTAACATATGAATGATAGCAAATAAAAAATGTAAGATTGTGTAAACACAATGAATCCCTTTTCCTGTTAAAATTTTAAATAAAACTTAAATTGTAAAAAGATAGTAAAATCATATCTGCTTCCATTAGTAAAAAAAAATTGAATTTTAAAAAATTGTTCTCAAATTTAAAAAAAACAAACTAAAATTTTATCAAAAAAAAAAGAATAAAACCAGAGGTTTCTGTTGTTGTTGGTACTATTGTGGTAGTTGGTGTGCTGACACGTTGATGTAATTCTTAATTCCTATTTCAATCCATATGGGATTTGAAAGCCACATAGAGGAACATGCAGTATTGTAGTAATTTACTAAGCTTTTGGCTGAGATGGGACACAAGGCTGTATGAATGGGACACTCAATGAGACAACATGCAACATAGTTTAATTCAGGAGCTTATGCTTTAGGAATTCAAACTGGGCCATAATGCTATGAAATTAACCAAAATATTTATTGTACAAAAGGTGAAGGCTTCCAAATTATGCCTCACATACTACCAAAATATTGCAAAAGTTTTTACTTATCCCAGTATAATGATTTGGTATGTTTGAGTACCTTCTCTTCTCTTTCTCTTTGCATCAGCATGACATTTTCGTGTGAAGATAAACAAATTTGATGACAATGGCTTTTATAGAGATCAATTACAATAAGAATGTTTCATATCATTTGAAACTAGATACACTCTAATGAGATCAAGTGACAGCAAGTCTTCACAATACTCCAACACTATTATTAATATGGCCCTGTCAGCCAGCTTAAAATATACTGACTGTAGCCACTTGCTGGTGGGGAAGACCCCCTCCCCAAATGAGGTGTCCTCAATATGACACTAAACTAGATATGATGGCTTCAGTTCTTAAGATTTGGGAAATGTGGAGTATCTCTTCATTGCCATTACTCCTTTACACATCTTATTCAGAGTAGTATTATGTGTTATGTTCCCATCTATGGGTTCAATAGATCTACTTAAAATTATTGTATACGATAGGAACGTGTGCAAAAAAAAATTCTTAAGAAACAGCTATACAAACAAAAAATGTAAAAATGTACAATGAATGCAATTCCCTAACCTAGGCATAAAATAACCCTAGATGGGTTGACCTGATGTTAAAATCAAGCAAACATTCTGAGAATTAATTTTTTTTTTTTTTTTTTTTGCAGCGGATAGAGGCGTTAAGTCTCTACGGTTCCGGGTGAGCACTGTCAGATGATAGCGGTTTCAAATCCTACCCAAGGCGGCCAGAGGTTTACTTGGTCAAAAACGTGGTGCGATAGACAACAACTATGGAAAGCAGTAATTACTGGGGATACAGTTACAAGACTCAGCATTACTATCCGAGGTCGCGGTAAATCACCTGTAGAAGGTCAGAGGTGAAATTTGGCCGAAACGTAGTGAAAGAAGAAACAACACAAAAACTACCAAGATGAGGACAAAAAGTCCGCAATAAATAAAAATTAATTCTCAGATTAAGAAACCTCATCTCAAAATGATTCCAATCAAAGACAATTACAAGCAAACATTATCATTTGTTATTTACGTTATAATATGAATCTTAATTAATGCCATTAATATCTGTTAACTATTGCAAGAGACCAAGTGACAGCAAGTCATTTTACACCCCCCCCACACACAAGAACATATCATTTGCACCACAATATCGTGCATTTTTCAAGTCATTAGTATTTGGTGAGTACAAGTCTCCATAATATTCCTACATATCATATTTATTAATTTATAATCGTTTAATTTGCTTTTTGCTAAAAGGTTCGTTTTTTTGTTACGAAAAATAAATGTGCCAAAAAAAAAAATACGTTATATATTTAGTAAGCACTTTATGTCGTTTGAAGAAAAGTTAGATGAATGAAATTAGTTCGAGAGAAATGGAAAAAAATTCAATTATACAAATTTGATTAACGTCACTTAACGTTGTAGGTCCACTCTGGCTCTGAGTGATAGTACCTGTTACAGTCCCATCAATGAATAAAAATGATTATGTTTGAAAATTATTACTATTGAATAGGAATACTTGAAACCATTTAACTGCATGCAGATTACTATTATTAGAATAATTCATATCATGTAATGATATGTAAAAAAATTATTCTAGATATGTTTTCTTTTTAAAAATACTATAGAACATTGAATATATAGTTATGATTACCATAAGATATTTACAAATGAATCAAATCTCGGCATTAAAATAACCCAAAAGGAGTTGATATGCCATTAAATAAATAAACTAAACCATCAAAATGCATATTCTTCTAAACCCAACAAACGGAAAATACAGAATTAACTTTTTTGGTCGTCAAAGAGAGTAATTTTAAAATAACCTTAGGCTCCCACTGGTTTTGACGCGCCCAATTTTCAAATTTACAGTGTAGATTTTCTGACCAATCAAAACTCAAGAAGCAGTCCACTACTCTACTCAGATGCCGATCGGAGCCTACTAGCTTACTATATAAAGAAAACGATTTCGTTTCTTCACCATATTTTCATTTCAAATATGCCTCCTAAGGTCAGCTCTAAGGGTGCTAAGAAAGCCGACCAGGCTAAGGCTGCTCGCGCTAATGTTGGCAAGAAAAGGAAGAAGAAGAGGAAGGAAAGCTATTCCATCTACATCTACAAAGTGATGAAACAGGTTCACCCTGATACCGGCATCTCCAGCAAAGCTATGTCCATCATGAACAGCTTTGTCAACGATCTTTTTGAAAGAATCGCCGCTGAGGCCAGCCGCTTGGCCCACTACAACAAACGTTCAACCATCACCAGCCGTGAAGTCCAGACCGCTGTCCGTCTCCTATTGCCCGGAGAATTAGCCAAACACGCTGTGTCTGAAGGAACCAAGGCTGTCACCAAATACACAAGTACCAAGTAAATTATCATACATTAACTTGGAAATACAAACGGCCCTTTTAAGGGCCACTTATATCTTCACGGTAGTCAATCAATTCAACTTCGTATGCGTATTAAACATGAACCCTTCAATCGCCACGAAAATTACTTATTCAACTATTGTAAATATTAAGGTTTATATTTTAGGCTACTCGCACAACTCCTTTAACCATTTTTAAAACCCTAAGTCAAGGGAGTCTTTAAATATCTAACTTACGGTATTGGTTAACTTCATAAGGAGATGCAATATTAATATCGCTACTAGCCCCCCCACTCCTTCAAAAGCTGGGTCATTTCCTCGACGACACTAAATTTTAATTTTCCAGCTTTTTTGTCAACCCAACGTCTAGAAATCTTCCAGTTTTTCCCTGTAAAGAAAACTCCATAAAGTTACTGTCTTATTTACTCCCTCTAAACTGGCTACCCGACTCTCCACTTTAAGTTCACCTCCCCCACCCCAGGTGATGCTTAAAATACATAATTCGTCTTGTTTTTAACTTTCCACTGGACATCATGTGGCATAAAAATGTCTATCCAGTTATATAGTCTACTACTTATAAACTCGTATTTTATAGCCATCTCTCGCAAATAAATAGTTTTTCGGAGAAATAATACTTGTTTAATCGAATCTTACCCAGTACATCTTCGTGGCTTTAATTTTTTTTTTTTTTTTTTTTTTTTTTTTTTTTTTTAAAACGTAAAATGCCTAGATTCATTTTTAAGTGACCCTTGTAGCAAATTATCCTTACCGAGGCTGGGTGCTTCCCACAAAGACAAGTTGACAAACTTTTTTTTTTTTTTTTAGCTAGTAGAGCCATGTGTGTCTTTATTTTATTTGTGTTTTTTTTTTTTTTTTTTTTTCTCTTAAATCCCAATACTGGAATTTTTTTAAAATATAAATCGAATTTGCAAGTCTTAGATTACAAGCTCCAGCTGAAAACATTTTTGTCTGTCTGGGTACACACCCAGTTAACTAACTATAGGAATTTACCAAGTGTTTTGCTTGGATGCGGCACAAGGCCGTACGAATAGGGCACCCATTGAGAATCTAACTTGCTCGTGAAGGTTTGCTAGTCTAGCTTGCTAACCAATACACACGAAGGAACCCCAGTTGACTAAATATAATCTTAGTGACTACAGTCCTGATATTTAAATCTCGTTCAGCCCAACCGTCTCTAAAGAAACTAGAGCTAGTAGTACTAATGCGTTACAACTTAACCCTTTGGCTAGCAATTCAAATTTGGCTATTCTGAAGCTACATCCTGGTAGTGGAGTGGGGAACAGAATAAAGCACTACTAGTAATGGAAGTAGGAAGGATAGTAACTACCTCCTACAAAGTGGGAGTGGAGGAAGTTCTTCAACCAAGAAACCATGCCGAAATGAGCTGAAAACAATATTAACAATCCATGGTACAAAGATGGACGAGAAAATTAAATTTTATTTCATACAAATTTCTGTTGCGCATATTTTTCTAAAACTCGAAAAAACGTGAATGTGAGGAATAAAACGGTAGTGTGTGTGTGTGTGTGTGTGTATATATATATATATATATATATATATATATATATATATATATATATATATATATATATATATATATATATATGCCATCTAGTTCTGTGATCAAACTCTGAATTAGTGAATTTTAAGCAACTAGTTCAAAATTACTTCATGAGCAGGCTCTGCTTTCCTTTTTCGCCTATATAAATTTCCGTTGAGACATACAATACACTGAAAGCTGCTTTCATGGCCCTAAAACCAAAACCGCCAACTGACAAAATTAATATTTTACTACTTAGGCTTAGTTTGACTGGAACACAAAAGGAGTGATTGTTGCGCCAGTCTTGAGAATGTGAGGAAGCCCTACGGGCACCTGGTAATATCTGACAACGAAACGCCCACTTAGAACACAAGTATCTTAGTGGAACATATAGAATTTTAGAAATACTATTTTTCTTTGATTTATTCCAAGTTGAGAAGTCTGATTCAATAAACAGAATCTTTACTTTTATAAAATCTCTAGTAAAATATTTGATTTACTTTGATCCATGCAGGCGACCTTAACTATCCCCTCACCGAAAAAGTAGTTTACATTTAAATAGGGTCATGTCTGAACCTGACCGCACATCTTTTTTGTTTCAGGCATCTATAAATACAATCATATTTATAACAAGTGCTGTGTCCGGCTATACTCGAAAGATTCAACCACATAAATATATTCAATTTTGATAATGTTTTAATTACTTGAACATTTTAGATACCTGCATACTTTTAATGAAAAGTGATATGGGACAGAAACCCACTCAATTTTTAATTTCATCACCGAGATGTTTTTGTTCACTCTATGGCATTTCAATGGCATATGGCTAATTCACTACTACTTTTCGACCTGAAGACCTTAGTCAGCTCCACTCCCACCAGATTGGGGACGGAGATAAATATCCTTTCTACAAAGGTTGACTCAGACTTGCCAAATCTTCATTGCTGAAGGAGGAAAGAACTAAAAAAGAAAATAAACGTATTTGTACTACTATCCCATTATTACTAGATACACTTTTCATTGTACTTTAGTTATACGAAGATAATTTAAAAAAAAATATTTCCAGTTTTGATTAGTGCTGATATTTAATGAATTAAAATTTAATATCTTCAAAGATAACGTGATTAAAATGCTGTTAGGGCGATCCAATATATTTAGTTCTCGATTCACTGAATTAAAAAAGACCATTAATCTTTGTTTTAGAGTCTAATATTTGTTTTATATATATTTATATAATATACATTATTGATAAATGCATATATATACCTTATATTATATATGTATATATGTATTTATATATCATGTAAATATATATCATATTTGTACATATATACGTGAGTGTATGTGTGTATATATACGTATGTGTGTACATATATGTATGTAGATATATATTAGTGGGTAGAGTGTTTACCAATAGCCTGAGATACCAAAGCTCAATCCCAGGTCGAATCATACCAAAGATACAAAAAATGGGACTTGATACGTCCTTCCAAACCACTCATCATTATAAGGTACGCATCAAGGGTAAAGTGGAGCAAACCAAGGAAAAGAGTAGCGCCCCCCATATCTTGGTGTTGTAGCAATTGAAAAGGTAGCCTTCGGATCGCCTATAACTACGGTCGCCAGCTTTACTTTTTTCGTATATTATATATACATATATATACGTAGTAAATCTGTCATATATATGTATATATATATATTTGTGTGTGTATGTATTTATATGTATATATTATATATGTATATTATGTATATTTATATGTATAGATATGTGTGTGTATATATATAATATGAAATACGTATGTATTAATATATATATTAATACGTATGTATTAATATATTAATAATATGTATTAATATTGTGTGTGTATATATATTAATATTAATATATTAATAATATGTATTAATATTGTGTGTGTATATATATAACATGAAATACGTATGTATTAATATATATATTAATACGTATGTAATATATTAATACGTATGTATTAATATATATTTGTGTGTGTATGTATTTATATGTATATTATGTGTATATATTATATATGTATATTTATATGTATAGATATGTGTGTGTGTATATATAATATGAAATACGTATGTATTAATATATATGTATGTATATGTATATATATAAATATATATTATACATACATATTATATATGTGCATATATATATATATATATATATACATTTTTTCCAATTTTTTTTCATCATACAATGTGTGGAAGCACGTTGATACCCTAGCCTCATCAGCCGCCATCCAGGGTGATAACACAGTTTCGGTAGCTCAAGGCTACAGATGACAGAATTATACATATTTTATATGCGTGTTGTGTCAAGTCCTGTCTGGTGGGAGGCAGCGACAAATATATTATATGTGTGTATATATATATATATATATATATATATATATGTGTGTGTGTGTGTATGTATATATATTGATATGTGTGTATATGTATATATATATATATGTGTGTGTAAGTATATATATATATATATATATATATATATATATATATATATATATATATATATATATATGTGTGTGTGTGTATGATATGTAAATATATATGTGCATATATATGTGTGTGCGTATATATATATAATATATATATATATATATATATATATACTCGTGGTGCCTTCAATAAGTTTCCAGACTTTTTTGTACAGGCATTTAAATTTGTCGTAGACTCTTGAAAATTCAGCATGTTATTGATATACATCTTATAAGATGACTGACCAATCTTTATGATTTCAGCTTCAAATGAACAGCTACAGTAGCAATTGGAATACATCCTACTAAAGCCTGATTGTCACAGCTAGTGAATTTCAAAAATGCAATCTGACACTTTTGAAGAACGATATGCAATAAAATTCAGTTTTAAACTTGGAGAAAATTCCACAGAAACCTATGGAATACTTCAGACAGCTTTTCGACCATCTTGCAGGAATCGAGCATCAGTTTTTGAGAGGCATTAGAGATTCAAGGAAGCCAGGGAGTCTGTGAGGGATGATGTGAGGTGTGGGACGAGTAAGGAAGTCAATACACCAGAGTTGATTGGCCAAAGGGTTAGGGTTAGGGTTGCTATGTTGAGGTTTTAAGGGAGTTCGGGAAGAGATTCTGTCGGAAAAGGCCAGCACTCTTCAAGTCGGGTCAGTGGCATTTCCACCGGGACAATGCACTAGTTCAAAACTCCATCCTTGTCACAGACTATTTGACCAAGATGGGCATCAAGACAGTTCCTCAGTGTCCCTATTGTCCAGACCTTGCTCCTTATGACTTTTTGTTATTCCCTAAGCTCAGAGGCTGTCCATATGAGACAAATGAGGAGATGAAAGAGGCTGTGGCGAAGGTCATTGACACGCTCACACAAGAGGACTTCTCCGGAGCCTTCCAGAAGTTGTTGGAAAGGTACAACAAGTGCATTGCATCCGGAGGAGATTACTTCGAAGGGGACTAGTTTCATGTGTGTACTATCAATAAAAGTGCCCATACGAAAAAAGTCTGGAAACTTATTCAATGATCCTCGTATATATATATATATATATATATATATATATATATATATATATATATATATATATATATATTACTTTCGTTTTTGTTTCGATGTACGTATATATGTTTAATACTTATATTCACTAACCACATAAAAATAGGTTTCAGTCATCTCTTCCATTTTTTTTTTCACTATCCGAGATTAACTTTTCAACTAGCTAAAATTTCGTTATATTTCTTTAGTATTTTTCTTTCTGATCTGTGTGTGTGTAACTTTTACACATAAAGATATTTTTAAAAAAACACACTTTTAGTTGAAATATTATCATTGTATTCAGTCCTAAAACTTATATCACAAATTCTCAAGAAAAATAATTTTTGAATTAATTCTTTAATTCAATATTTGTTGGGTTTCTATTAAAATATTTGTATATTGTGACAAAAAATTAAAATTGATAAACAACTTTAATTCATAAAACTTTTCTCAAATATCATTTAGATTCTAAAAATGTTTCCATTTCTTTCATTAAGATGACTCTAATTAATAACAAAAATGTAAATTACTTAAATTTTTGTTTTGTTTTAATCTAACGAAAGAGGTTGTGTCGTTGTTTGTTTAGCTACCTTTTGGTGTGTGTGTGTCTGAATCCCGAGTCTAACAATGAGTCACAAAGAAATTATGTTGCGCCAATAACTTAAGTTACAAGAACTTTTCAGGCACCTTGGAATCTCAATTTTATCTTACTAACTATTGCTTCACGGGGATACATATTAGTTAAAAAAAAAAAAAAGAATATCCTTAAAGGTCTTAAAATTATTTACGTATTATGCTTAACTTAGTTTTGACACAAGGCCTAGCAGAAGGGGTTCCCAGTGAAGATAACTCACGATACTACGCGTAGTGAACTGCAAGATGAGCTTGCGTGTTATCCACTGTGCTACGGTCAGAGTTTCGTTTTGATATAAAAAAAAAAAGGCAGTAGGTGTTAATTAAGTGATCACTGAATTCACAATATTTAACTTGTCTTAGTACGACACAGGGAGAAAATTCAAAGGCCCGCTTGAGGGTCGAACTCACTATAGACACTAGTAAGGAACTCATTGCACTACGGCAGTCCCGCCTTCTAATGAACGTTTCGCATTTAAAACTGTCAACCGTTGAATATTGCCGGTTTCAGCCAACCAACAATGCCATGAGCAACCACCATCTACTGCTCGGGGTTGGCTACTAGGGCTAGAAATAGCAAATTAGTGAGCTACTACTGCTTTTGAAGGCCCAGCATTTCTAACGATTGAATTTTGCTACTAGCAACTTTTGGTGGCTGCTTTTAAAATAAACTGGGTGGAGGTGTAGTTGAGTGGAAAAACAGTGTGACTTGATAACTCATTCTCGGAACCCAAGAGGAAAGAGGAACCAAAAAGTTTTATAAATAGTAATAATTTACTAAGCTTAGCCTAGTTCGGTACAAGGCCAAAAAGATGGGGCACCTAATGAGAATCGAACTCACTAAGAATAGTCTGCCAATCTAGCTTGTTAACCATTATACAGTAGTGAATAAAAAAAAACGAAAAGAAATAGAATAAAATTGAATAGAATAAAAATAAATTTAAGAAATGGAAAAACTCCCAGAAGCCCCTGACAAGATGTAGGGCGACGCAGACGCAGTAAAAGAAAGATATTCACTCTTTCTTAAGCTGAACCCTTGAGACGAAAGGACTTTCTTACACTCTGCCACTAGCCGGCAGCACACCTGTTTTGCCGAGTCAATGTACTTCACATGAGGGTTGTCTGCGCTATTTGTCACGCACCCCACCAAACGAGCGAGTATGGCACAAGGCTTTTTAAGGTGGGTCCGAGCGCATAGCCGTAGCCCAGACACGACCGGCAGCTCCAAAAATGCCTCCGACCCCATCGGCATTTCCCTAAAGAGGGGCGCCTCAGGCGCCAGGCGATAAACCTAACCCCTCAAAGGAGGGTTAAAGCCTGGGGGCTGCCCCCTGGGAGACACACCTGACCAGATCTGTGTAAAAACAGGATATAGCGGGTTGTCTGCCGCTAACGAGCCAACATTCCTAAACAAACAATATGAAAACACTACAGGACATGACCACACCGAATTTGAACTTCTTAACCACCGGAGATGACTAACCTATTTCAACATCTGATTTGGAGAAGTGATGAGTCTCATAGTACAGGAAGAAATTTCCTCTCTACAGTTCAAACGTGCGCATACCTAAATTAAATAAAGTTGAAATTAAAAGATATTTTCTCTCTTAGTCTTCCTTCCAATATCTTCCTTTACAACCTTGACAGATAAAAGACACCCAGCAATTAATATGGGGGGGACCAAAAATGGAGTTTGATATTTATGCCAAAACCCAAACATAATAAACACCACCAGAATATCATACACCGTATAATACGATGCAAGGTGCCCGAGGCTTTAATTGCATTTCTACTTGCATTATACTATTATAAATCTCTGTGTTTCACTTCATACTAATGCCATTGGGAAAGGGGTAAATCCATATTTTTTCTCTCCAGCTATAGGTAAAGAGTAGGGCAGACTTGATTCTTTAGCTTTGTGAAATAACCAGTCTAGGAGAAGAAAAATTATATATTCAAATCAACTGTACTCTGCTTTAAAATTGACCTTGAGTCGCATATGGCTCGTGACGGAGGGGCTGGATAAATGCATATAATAACAAATCTCAGTAAATGTTTGAGAGAAACCGATCAAAGAGCCCAGCTCTCCTCAGGCCATTAAATCCTTACCTACATCCCAGGCACTGGGTTAACTTGGGCTACTAATTAAGAAATACAAGGTTGCTCTATTAAATAATAAGACTAAAATTTATTAATTGATTCTTCCTATCAACTTTGTCTCTTAAAATAGTTCTCTTTGGAAACTACATGCCGATGAATGGAAAGTGGGGAAAATGCTATCGTTGCCTTCTAGTTCCTTCTCTTCGACTGGTTGGCATAGCAAAGCAAAAGAGCCAAGTCTTCCCTATTACTCGTCCCTAATTAGACGGAGAATGGATGGATTGGTGCTTTTTCGCAGAGCTTTAGCGCGAATTGAGATGCAAACCACCTCGTTCAGAATTTGAACTCGGATTGCCGGGTCTATTGAAAATTATTTCTGTTGTGAGTGAAGTGAAATACAACTTTTGATAAATTAAAACGAAATGATATATCAAAATTAGTGAATCTGCCAATTTGAAAATAATGGTCATTTTTTCCCCTGAAATGATAGATTGAATTTGTTAAGCAGGTTGACGATGTCACATAGGTAAGCAAGTTTTGCGATCGATTCTATGTTAGTGAAATTCGTTGCCAGTGGTGACTGCTTTTCTAAAAGAAATATCTTGAGTGATTCTCGTAATTAAAAAACTTTTGTCAGCAATCTGCCCTAAATAAAGCCATCTCACTTCTATAGACAAGAGAAGATGTCTATGTTCTGATCCATTTCCTCACTTAGCTGCTCGGATAGACGCAAGTTAATGGCATGTGCTTTGATGTGGTTTGTTTGGTTTCGTTGTTTTATGACACATCAACCGCTGTGGGCCACCGAATTCTAAATGCCTGTTATATTTTTAAACGAATAGTTTGTTGGTAATATCATTTTTTTTAAACAACCCAGAGCTCATTTGAACACAAACAAATGTTTTCAAGTATTGTCATCTAACACTAATAATTCTATTTACTATTAATCATTATCCTGGTAATGGAGTTGCGCCCTCCCCTGCACTGCGATGGTGTAGCTATTGAAAAAGGAGCCTTCGGGTCACCCTCCACAAAGGTCGCCAACTATTAATCATTAGTTTGCTCACTGTTAAGTGGTTTCAAGTATTGTTATCTAAAACTAAATTCTATTATTAATCATTAGTTTGCTCACTGTTAAGTGGTTTCAAGTATTGTTATCTAACACTAAATTCTATCATTAATCATTTGTTTGCTCACTGTTAAGTGGTTTCAAGTATTGTTATCTAACACTAAATTCTATTATTAATCATTAGTTTGCTCACTGTTAAGTGGTTTCAAGTATTGTTATCTAACACTAAATTCTATCATTAATCATTTGTTTGCTCACTGTTAAGTGGTTTCAAGTATTGTTATCTAACACTAAATTCTATTATTAATCATTAGTTTGCTCACTGTTAAGTGGTTTCAAGTATTGTTATCTAACACTAAATTCTATCATTAATCATTTGTTTGCTCACTGTTAAGTGGTTTCAAGTATTGTTATCTAACACTAAATTCTATTATTAATCATTTGTTTGCTCACTGTTAAGTGGTTTCAAGTATTGTTATCTAACACTAAATTCTATCATTAATCATTTGTTTGCTCACTGTTAAGTGGTTTCAAGTATTGTTATCTAACACTAAATTCTATTATAAATCATTAGTTTGCTCACTGTTAAGTGGTTTCAAGTATTGTTATCTAACACTAAATTCTATTATTAATCATTTGTTTGCTCACTGTTAAGTGGTTTCAAGTATTGTTATCTAACACTAAATTCTATTATTAATCATTAGTTTCCTCACTGTTAAGTGGTTTCAAGTATTGTTATCTAACACTAAATTCTATCATTAATCATTTGTTTGCTCACTGTTAAGTGGTTTCAAGTATTGTTATCTAACACTAAATTCTATTATTAATCATTAGTTTGCTCACTGTTAAGTGGTTTCAAGTATTGTTATCTAACACTAAATTCTATCATTAATCATTTGTTTGCTCACTGTTAAGTGGTTTCAAGTATTGTTATCTAACACTAAATTCTATTATTAATCATTAGTTTGCTCACTGTTAAGTGGTTTCAAGTATTGTTATCTAACACTAAATTCTATCATTAATCATTTGTTTGCTCACTGTTAAGTGGTTTCAAGTATTGTTATCTAACACTAAATTCTATTATTAATCATTAGTTTGCTCACTGTTAAGTGGTTTCAAGTATTGTTATCTAACACTAAATTCTATCATTAATCATTTGTTTGCTCACTGTTAAGTGGTTTCAAGTATTGTTATCTAACACTAAATTCTATCATTAATCATTAGTTTGCTCACTGTTAAGTGGTTTCAAGTATTGTTATCTAACACTAAATTCTATCATTAATCATTTGTTTGCTCACTGTTAAGTGGTTTCAAGTATTGTTATCTAACACTAAATTCTATCATTAATCATTTGTTTGCTCACTGTTAAGTGGTTTCAAGTATTGTTATCTAACACTAAATTCTATCATTAATCATTTGTTTGCTCACTGTTAAGTGGTTTCAAGTATTGTTATCTAACACTAAATTCTATTATTAATCATTAGTTTGCTCACTGTTAAGTGGTTTCAAGTATTGTTATCTAACACTAAATTCTATCATTAATCATTTGTTTGCTCACTGTTAAGTGGTTTCAAGTATTGTTATCTAACACTAAATTCTATTATTAATCATTAGTTTGCTCACTGTTAAGTCGTTTCAAGTATTGTTATCTAACACTAAATTCTATCATTAATCATTTGTTTGCTCACTGTTAAGTGGTTTCAAGTATTGTTATCTAACACTAAATTCTATTATTAATCATTTGTTTGCTCACTGTTAAGTGGTTTCAAGTATTGTTATCTAACACTAAATTCTATCATTAATCATTTGTTTGCTCACTGTTAAGTGGTTTCAAGTATTGTTATCTAACACTAAATTCTATCATTAATCATTTGTTTGCTCACTGTTAAGTGGTTTCAAGTATTGTTATCTAACACTAAATTCTATCATTAATCATTTGTTTGCTCACTGTTAAGTGGTTTCAAGTATTGTTATCTAACACTAAATTCTATCATTAATCATTTGTTTGCTCACTGTTAAGTGGTTTCAAGTATTGTTATCTAACACTAAATTCTATCATTAATCATTTGTTTGCTCACTGTTAAGTGGTTTCAAGTATTGTTATCTAACACTAAATTCTATCATTAATCATTTGTTTGCTCACTGTTAAGTGGTTTCAAGTATTGTTATCTAACACTAAATTCTATCATTAATCATTAGTTTGCTCACTGTTAAGTGGTTTCAAGTATTGTTATCTAACACTAAATTCTATTATTAATCATTTGTTTGCTCACTGTTAAGTGGTTTCAAGTATTGTTATCTAACACTAAATTCTATCATTAATCATTTGTTTGCTCACTGTTAAGTGGTTTCAAGTATTGTTATCTAACACTAAATTCTATCATTAATCATTAGTTTGCTCACCGTTAAGTGGTTTCAAGTATTGTTATCTAACACTAAATTCTATCATTAATCATTTGTTTGCTCACTGTTAAGTGGTTTCAAGTATTGTTATCTAACACTAAATTCTATCATTAATCATTAGTTTGCTCACTGTTAAGTGGTTTCAAGTATTGTTATCTAACACTAAATTCTATTATTAATCATTTGTTTGCTCACTGTTAAGTGGTTTCAAGTATTGTTATCTAACACTAAATTCTATCATTAATCATTTGTTTGCTCACTGTTAAGTGGTTTCAAGTATTGTTATCTAACACTAAATTCTATCATTAATCATTTGTTTGCTCACTGTTAAGTGGTTTCAAGTATTGTTATCTAACACTAAATTCTATCATTAATCATTTGTTTGCTCACTGTTAAGTGGTTTCAAGTATTGTTATCTAACACTAAATTCTATCATTAATCATTAGTTTGCTCACTGTTAAGTGGTTTCAAGTATTGTTATCTAACACTAAATTCTATCATTAATCATTTGTTTGCTCACTGTTAAGTGGTTTCAAGTATTGTTATCTAACACTAAATTCTATTATTAATCATTTGTTTGCTCACTGTTAAGTGGTTTCAAGTATTGTTATCTAACACTAAATTCTATTATTAATCATTAGTTTGCTCACTGTTAAGTGGTTTCAAGTATTGTTATCTAACACTAAATTCTATTATTAATCATTTGTTTGCTCACTGTTAAGTGGTTTCAAGTATTGTTATCTAACA
Source organism: Sepioteuthis lessoniana (assembly GCA_963585895.1). NCBI lineage: Eukaryota > Metazoa > Mollusca > Cephalopoda > Myopsida > Loliginidae > Sepioteuthis > Sepioteuthis lessoniana. The sequence goes on from CAUZXS010006649.1 coordinate 45,750, forward strand.
CTAAATTCTATCATTAATCATTTGTTTGCTCACTGTTAAGTGGTTTCAAGTATTGTTATCTAAAACTAAATTCTATCATTAATCATTTGTTTGCACACAGTTTAGATGGTCTCAAGTATAACTATCTCAGTGCATTTGACCCTCAGCCTTCGCCTTCTAGCAGCTTTAACGTAAAATAAGTTGGGCCAATCATATAGGTACTATAACCAGCCGATTGATAAGATCGGGGCCTTTCTGACTGCCTATTTAGCCCAAAGTGGAGCGTAGCAAGTCAAGTGACCACTGTGGTTTTCTGGTCATGGACTATACAGCCACCAGGATCCCATCCCCAAGCATTACGGGTCGTTACTCACAACCAACAAGTGACCTCATTGAAGGAGGGATGTCTTACTCCTTTGCAGAAGTCGGCGTTCTCAACAGTTCCAGCCGACCCGGCAATTGACTTGCTTAATAACTTTAATTCCATTTTGCAAAACTCTATTATGCTCAAGTGATATTTTTCATCTCGCCAGCATTTCTCAATGAATAACAGTGCGTTGACTGACATTCGGAAGCTACCGCTTTGATTCGTGTCGTGAAACCAGAAAGCCATCCAGTCATCGCAGCAGCTCCGTCTGTGCATACATCGACACAATCAATTAAGTCTTCCTGAAATATAATTGTTCAAGGACTTGAATAATTCTGCAGTTGTTGAGTTGGTTGACAAAAAACAGTGCCCATAACAAATGTAACACTATGAACCCTTAACACAGTAGTATAGAGTTAGACATACTCTGTACGACCATGTTAAGGATTCATTTCAAGAAGACGTTATTGGTTGTTTGTGTCGATGTATGCACAGACGGAACTGCTGCGATGACTGAACGCACTTCTGGTTTCACAATGTGTGTGCAGACGTGCGTATTATGGTGGACGTATGAGCAGGTGTGGGTACATATATATGTGTGTGTGTGTGTGTGTGTGTGTGTGTGTATCTGTATGTAAATGTATCCATACGGTATGTAAAAAAACGAGGAAGGAGGAAGTAGTACACTCACCCACCACCAAAGCCAGTAGATCAATAGTGGGTTTGAATGAAGCGGCTTCATTACCTTGAATAAGCGTGTGACTAAACAAAGTGCGGGAAAAGGAAACAAAGAAAACAGGAAATAACCAAGCATTTCCTGTTTTCTCGAAAGTAGTGGGAGACTGGAGTGAAGAGAGTTGATCAGAGGAATCCATCGGGGTTAATTAGACGAATCCATCGGAGCAAGTTGGTCCGAGAAAGTGGTTAGAGTTGGAGATGCACTCAGAATCTGCTGGCATCCCAATAGCTGGGGTGATCTTTTGGATCTGGCAACGTAGAATTCGCACCGGACGCACGGCGGGAGCAGTGCAAAAGAATGCTCCAAAGTAACACACACTCTTCCATCTATGAACGAATCCAGTCCTTCAAACCTTGACTTTGACTTTTTCCTTCTTTGTTTTTTTGTGACTCCACCCTGGGCTTTGTGCAATAAACACAGCGTGGGGAGGGGGGTCACACAAACAAGTAAGCACATGCACAAGAGAGTCGAGGCGTAACGTCACACAAATCATGCACATCTTTCTAAGGTATTTATCGCACAAAAACGAACTATATTGTTTTGTTGTCAACATCAATAGATTCGTCTTTGTGAATTGTGTATCACGGTGACACATTAATCCTCTCTCTAATAATTATGTTTCAACGTCCTCTGCTATTTCATCAATTCATCTTTTTATGGTGTAAGCCAAAAGAGGAACATTTGCTACTTTTTTAACTGCAGCCTCTCCCAAAAGTTTACTAAAAATATCCTTAGCAGCAAACAAAATCAACTCTTCGTCAATAGTGAAGGGTTTCTTGGCTTTATCAATGCTATCAACCATTAAGAATGACGCTTTCAGAGCAGACACATTTATTGAATAATTGCTTGTCTAGGTCCTTTTTCAATCAAAAAACTCCAAGGGTTTGTCCTTTAATGTAGACAGCTTAGCCTTCATGTGGTGAAGTAGTTGTGAGGGTTTCATTGCTTCGTAAACAAACTGATCTCCGTAAATTATAGAGATCGGATGTGGAGAGTGTGAATCACCTTTTGCGATATACCCGTGATTTAAGTAGAACTCTTGATATTTTAAAAGCAACGTTCTTTTTGTTGGCTCTCTATAATCCTACTGGGGTCTCATTGTGGGATATTTCTTCTTTTTCAAAGTAGCTCTCCTGTGACATTTGTTTTGTGGGTCATTTTTACGAGTGTTTGTTTGCGGATTCACTGATATATGTGACTGAGTCAAGTGCGGAATTGAGACACGGGTGGAAGTTGCAATTTTTCAAAATAAAATACCTGGGCACTAAAGAAAATTTTAAACAAATCTATTCTTTCATTGAAACCTGGTACCAAATGATCCACGGCCTGATGCCAGTTCTTGACCTGGTAATTAGGGACTTCTCGTCTAGAGGATAAAACTTGATTATCGTCGTGAAATTTTGGAATAGATATTTTTGGCTTGGCGTGAAGAATATAACGTCTGTCTTCTTCGACAGTTGGACTGCTACTAACAAGTTCGAGGATTTGGTATATTCACATTCGTTAGTTTTTGGCAGCTGAATCCAAAAAATCATTTTAAAAATTTATAACACGTGGATTTTGTTTATATTTGGTGATACATATGGATTGGGGATCGTCACACGTCATCTAGATATTGGAGGTTACATTTTCTAAGAGTCCTTTGATAGATAAGGGTTGAGTAATTTCTTATGAGGTGTGTAGAATTGTCTGTTTTTTTTTTAAGTCATTATTTGATGAAGCTCATAACTACGAAATAGGATAAATAAATATATAAACACCTCAACAAATTGGTTTTCATTTCTTATTTTTCTTTCATATATATATAAATTGGCGTTCCTAATTACGTTGCAATTACAACCTCATAGGCAGTTCACCAATATATTTTTTTAATAAATTTTTTCACAAATCCTTATCTGATGAATCTCGTAACAGAATGAAACGTAATACTAGATCGATAAACATTCGATCAAATTGGTTTTCACGTCTTATTTATCTTCCAGAATTGATGTTTGGATAAATAAACGGATGAATATCCAACAGAATATTTTCATTCATTCAAATATCTGTTATATGGGAAATGTCTACAAAGCAATAATTTCACTCATGGAAAAGAGCGGGAAGTCTTCAACAGACATTGCTGTCACGTGACTAATCACGGCCTGCTGCATATTCTCAACGTTTCTGAAATGGAACGAAAAGTCAGATAAGAGGAGTTAGGAAGCTATCATCAAAAACACGTTCACAAAGTGTCTAGAAAGTTGGCTGACTGCACTTTTTCAGATCGGCAATCCTGATTGAAAATGAGCTGGTTAATGTTAATGCATTTATATCGAAGTCAGAAGAAGGAATTTTTGACCTACCTGAACTATCAACCGTTTCTCCCTGAGATGTGTGCTGATTTCTTAGGCTGATTTCTTAGGATGTTTTCTCGAAGTCTTCAAATGTTGCTATCTCTTCTAGAGGATCTCACATTCCGTTCTGAAGTCCTCTAAGATGCTTGTTTTTTCTTGATGTTCTTCTCATTCCATTCAGCTTCTCCCTGGGTCGAAGTTCTGAACCACATGCCAATATATCGCAGGTTCAAGAACTCTGGTCGTCATGGTACCAATATCGATTGATACAGCACCAATATAAAGAGTCAATATGCTGTAGAGTCAAGAATCCTGGTGGACATGGCACCCATATAGACTCAGCTCTCTTCACTCCAAACACGTCATATCTCTGATTGATACACAATTCAGTTCGAACCCTGCGTGAAATATCACTCTCTACACAACTGTTAAAACGTTGAGGCGTCTACAATTCGAAACTGTTCCAAAGGCATAGCCACTGTTGTGGATCGTCTAAATTGGTATTCAAAAATTGTTGTGATTCTTATAGACCAAGGAAACGGGTGTTTCTCAAACCGATAAGCCGTGGTAATCTCCTCTGGTGACGAATGTCTGATTAGAATTAATCGATTCCTTCGACGGAAGAACAATAAAGCTCGTTGATTAAATACCAAATACCAGTATATCAAGTGAAATACAACCAACTATCGTATGGCATCTACAGTTATACAAATACAAAATACAGCACCTGGAGAGGCTATATATGAGGATCATTAAATAAGTTTCCAGACTTTTTTCGTATGGGCACTTTCATTGATTGTACACACATGAAACTTCGAAGTCCCCTTCGAAGTAATCTCCTCCGGCTGCAATGCACTTGTTGTACCGTTCCAACAACTTCTGGGAGGCCCCAGGGAAGTCCTCTTGTGTGAGCGTGTCACTGACCTTCGTCACAGCCTCTTTCATCTCCTCAATTGTCTCATAACGACAGTCTGTGAGCTTAGGGAATAACCAAAAGTCACTGGGAACAAGGTCTGGACCATTGTGAGGCTGAGGAACTATCTTGATGCCCATCTTGCTCAAATAGTCTGTGACAAGGATGGAGTTGTGGACTGGTGAATTGTCCTGATGGAAATGCCACTGACCCGATTTGAAGAGTGCTGGCCTCTTCCCAAGGAATCTCTTCCTGAACTCCCTTAAAACCTTAACATAGTAACCCTAACCCAAACCCTTTGGCCAATCAACTCTGGTGTATTGACTTCCTTACTCGTCTCACACGTCTCATCTTCCCTCACAAACTCCCTGCCTTCCTTGAATCTCTTATGCCACTCAAAAACTAATGCTCAATTCATGCAAGGTGGTCCAAAAGCAGTCTGAAGTATTCCATAGGTTTCTGTGGCATTTTTACAAGTTTAAAACAGAATTTTATTGCATATCGTTCTTCTAAAGTGTCCTCACGTCCAGATTGCATTTTTGAAATTCACCAGCTGTGACAATCAGGCTTTAGAAGGATGTATTCCAATTGCTGCTGTAGCTGTTGATTTGAACCTGAAATCATAAAGATTGGTCAGTCATCTCATAAGATGTATAGCAATAAGATACTGAATTTTCAAGAGTCTACGAGAATTTTAAATGCCTGTACAAAAAGTCTGGAAACTTATTGAAGGCACCACGTATGTGTCGGTCTTTAGTTAACTTTTAACAACGTAGTGAAATGCTTGAGTCATTCACTGATGAGTGCGTAGGTATTGGAGTTGACTTGCTGACGCCTATACGCTTAAGAAGTTTTATCTCGGCCGACTGCTATCAAAATTTTGTATCACTCTCAATACGAGTCGATCTGTTCTTATCGCAGCCGATTCACCAACTAACTTGTGACGTCAAACTGTCATTATATGTACATTTCTTCATAAACCAAATTTATTCCCACGCTGAAAATACACCTCAAATCAGCTATTATTCAAGTCAAACTCAAGGGCCATTTCCTTTACTCTTAATTACCCTAAATAATATTCCAATGTTGTCAGTCCATAGACGGCTGTTATCTCTAACCAGTATCGAAATCCACAACACGCTTTGACCTCTCGCTATACAAGGTCACACTCTTGGTCTTCTCAACAATCAACCTGTTCTCTCCGAGAAAAGTACAAAATCTGATTTTTCACATTAGCCCAATCCAGACAGCTGTGAAGAAAATTATAACTACAATATTCACAAAAGCAAGTCAACGGTTAAATTATAATCAGTCAACTTTGCCACACATCAACAATTATTCACACAGCAAAACGTCGATCAGGTCTGATGAAAAACCTCACTTTTATCATATGTTTCTCACTTCATGAAAATACAGGTTTACCAGAAAAAAGGTTTATTTTCTAATGTATGTTGTCAATCCGAAAATGTCTTGTAGCACGTAAAAACCCATAACCTGGATATAACCTGATCTCTATAAGCCTGTGTTAACTTGTTATTTATTTTCATCAATTCATTTGTTTTAACCCGGAAAGTAGAATAAACTTTGTTAGAGAATATGTTCCTGATTCATAGTCCTAAAGTTTTTCAAGCTCAAAATCGGGATATAGAAATAATCACGGATTTGGGTGGCTAGTTATAGAAATAATCTCGAGCTTGGGTGGCTAGTTAGAGAAATAATCTCGGTTTGGGTGGCCAGGTATACGGTAAAGTTTGGTTTACGTATTCACCCAAACCCTCTGCCACGGGAAGGATGTGATACAAGGTCAGTTCTTAAGGGGATTAAAGCTGGCTTAAATTCAGTTTTCCTTCTCCGGGACCGGTTGCTTAAACTCGGCCAGAGAACCTAATCTGCCCAACTACTTACTTATCGCTGAGGGAAGAAGAGATGAATTCATATTTTTCCAAGGACACGATGTAAAATGCGAACAGCCTCGTCCATAATTTCAACTCATGTCATTGATTCCATTTTCTACGACGATTATTGTTACTAAGCACGCCTCCATGTAAGTAGGATTTATGTTTGGGATCACTAAAGAGTCCCTTATCGGCGACCAATGAAGTAAGCCAAAGCAGCTGGGAAGAAGATTCTGTTAGTCCTCCCATGGGTGATTAGAAAGAAAATGGACAATTTCAGCGCCGTTTGAGTCCGCATAATCTATAGTTAGAATAATGACCCCCCTCCCTTTCTCTCTCTCTCTCTCTCTCTCTCTCTCTCACACACACACACAGTGTATGTAAGTACATCACTGATTCATTATTCATTACCTTTAAATAAGTCTAAATTTAACTTCCAACAGTCCAGCTAAAATATTAAACTAATCTTACTGTTTATTATAAATCAGTCTATATTAAATGTTTTATTATGAGAAATTATATAAATCTTCATGCATTATTATCTCTATATAAAATTCGTGACACTAAATTGGTTTGTTTGCATGAATTAGTCATACTGAAACTAATTATATAAAATTAATGATTTAGAACTAATGGATCCATCAACATAACCATCCAGCCATACGAACACTTACAGAAATGATCGATTAAACAGCTTTTAATTTCCACGATGCATTCCTTTACTCAAACCAACAGTACTTAACCATTTACCACTGGCGTGATTCATTGAAAATAAAAGACGTAGAGTCGAATTATTAACGTTTAGAATAATTATTCGTGTTTAAAGGAGTCAAACAATTAGTACAAACCCTTATTACATTGCAGGGATTGAATAATGAATTTAAAAAAAGAAAATAAAAAATAAATAAATGAAAAAGTAACAGTTTCCCAGGAGGCCTCTGACAGGAAGTGAAATTGGCGCATGCCTAAAAAGAGGGGCTTCCAAAGAGAAACTTTCTCAGTTACCTTGACTGAACGGACGCACCTCTTTCTCTCGGCTGTTGGTAGGGAACGCACGAGCTAGCTAAGGTCTGGGGACTCAGCCGCACGTTGTGTCTCCTACTAGTAACAGTCTCTGCTGAGCGTACCCACTGAACAGAGACACATAGTGGCCCCTCAAACTTATAATTTGCCAAGGATGGTTCCATGGTGTTCTTCAAACGCTTTGTCTGAGGGAGCGCAACTATTTCAAGTAGTTCAAGAAAACATTCACACAACAGAATAGAGGTAAACCCCGAAAATAAAAATTGAGTTTAAAGGTATTCCTGTCTTTTCCTTTTTCCGTCCTTAATTCCTTTACAGCTTCGATAGACAAAAAGAAGATAATAAATGAATGGGGTAAGAAGAAAAAGGAATCAAATACAAACCTTAGAATCTCCCAACATTATACATATAACCAAAAAACCTTCCTTATACCCCATTACTTACGAGTTTTAAGATAGCCATTATTAAACATAAAAGACGTAAAGTCGCTTTTATTAAAGGTTAGGATAATTATTCATATTTAAAGGAGTTCAACTAGCAGTATTTACCCATGTCACAATACTGGTTGGATGCAGTTCATCTTTAAAAATAAAGAACAAAGTCGCTTTTAGTAAATTTTAGGATAATTATTTGCTTTTAAAAGATGTTATTATTTGTTTTTATAGTTTATTTACTTTGTGTTACTGGCTTATTTACACAGTTGTCACTAACGGAAAATGGCTTTGGGTTCGTTCTGAGATGTAAGATACCCTGATTATGTTTCTGGTTTGATTTGGTTTTATGGCATATCAATCATTGTAGGTTGTTTAATGCCAAACTCTTTTTATACATATATATTAAATATACAATTTCTGAACACATTTTGTTGATAACATTTTTAAACGAGCCTGAGCTCATTTTTTTTAACACAGTTAAATAGTTTCTCTTATTTCTATCTAATACGAATTCTATTTACAATTAATCATTTGTTTGCCCACAGTTAAATGGTTCCAAGTATTTCTATGTAACACTAACAATTCAATTAGACATCAGTCATTTGTTTACACACAGTTAAATAATTAGAGTTCTATTTCAAACAATTCAATTTAGCATATTATTTGTTTGCATTCAATTTAAATGTCAAACAGTTCCTTTTGACCCACAGAGAGGATCCTATCAGGTGCAACAACTCCAGGTCAGAATGGACCTGGGAGTGATGGCAATGAAGAGGTACTCTGCATTCCCTAAAGCTCCGGCATTACTGGAGCCTTACCATCAGATTGCTTAGTGTCATATCCAGGACACTCTTTGGGGGGAGTTTTACACCTCTGCAGAGATGCAGTTGGTGTATTTTACAACCCCAGCCGACTAGACCAAAGATACCCTGCGAAGCCCTCTAAAAATCAACAAACATTCTGAATAGATATTTAATATAATTATTTTTCCATGCCTAGGGTGTAATATCAAACTTTTGTTCATTGGGTTTCTAAGCCAACGACCGTAGAGATTAAATGAATTCAAACTGTAATAATTTCAAATCCTTCAATTAATTCAAAGCTTAAAGAACGGTCATAAGCGTATTTTCAAAAGTTTTGAAATAATCGGCGTTCTAAGTTACGTTGCAATAACAACTTGGAGTTTAAGTTTATGGGGATTGAATAATAAAAACCCAATAACATAAAAAATAGATAAAAATAAAATAAACGCAAAAGGAAATAAATAAGAAAAAATAAATAAGAAAAAAATAACAATCTACCAAGAGGCCTTTGACAGGAAAAGTAATCGATGCATGCCTGAAAAGGTTGGTTGGTTGGTTGGGTTTTTATAGCATATTAACCTTTCTAAATTATTTTATGCCAAATCCATTTTTAAACAAATAATCAGTTCTATTTCAAACAATTCACTCTAGCATGAGTACGATTTTTCAAAATTATTTCTATTTCAAGAAATTCAGATTAGTCAAACAGTTCTAATTCAAACAATTCAGTTTAGCGTAAGTATGCAGTTCAATTAAATAAGCCCATAGATAGGACCCTTATCAGGGGCTACAATTTCGAGCCACAGTGGAGTTAGGAGCAATTGCAGTAACGGGTTACTCTGCATTCCCCAAAGTTCCAGCATTACAGGAACTTCATCAGATTATTTAATGTCATATCTAGGACAGTCATTTGAGTGGGTTGGTTGGGTTTTATGGCATATCAACCTTTGCAGGTTATTTAACATCAAATCCTTTTTTTCAGTTTAGCATGAGTACACAGTTTAATTATTAAAAACATTTCTATTTCAAGCTATTCAGTTTAGTCAAACAGTTCTAATTCTTTTTTTTTTTTTTAATCTGAGAATTAATTTTTATTTATTTATTGCGGAATTTTTTCCCCTCATCTTGGTAGTTTTTTGTACCAAGATGAGGGGGAAAAGTCCGCAATAAATAAATAAAAATTAATTCTCAGATTAAAAAAAAAAAGCCTCATCTCAAAAATGATTCCAATTAAGGACAATATACAGTTCTAATTCTGCTAAATCAGTTTAGTATAAGTACAGATTTTGTTTGCCCACATTTAAATATCAAAACAGTTCTATATTAAACAATTCAGTTTAGTGTAAGTAGAGTTTCAATGTCAAAAACAGTTCCATTTCAAACAATTGTTTAGCATAAGCACGCAGTTTGAATGTAAGTACAGTTTAATTGTCAAAAACATTTCTATTTCAAGCTATTCAGTTTAGTCACACAGTTCTAATTTAAACAATTCTGTTTAGCATAAGTACGCAGTTAGTTCTATTTAGCCCCTAGATAGGGCCTTATCAAGTGATAGCATTCCGGGCCACAGTGGAGCTGGGAGCAATGGCAATGAAGGGTTACTTCGCATTCCCCAAAGCTCCAACATCACTGGAACCTCACCATCAGATAGTTTAGTGTCATATCCAGGACTCTCATGGGGTGGGGGTCTTACCCCTCTGCAGAGGTGCAGTCGGTGTATTCTACAGTCCCAGCCGACTGTGTAATGAAAATATGAGCTTACTAGCGTCAAAAAGAAACTCCTTCTCAGATCCCTATAGACACCTGGACTAGGAGGACGGCTGTTTTACTGGTTCGGGAAAAACATTCCACTTCACGAAATAGTTGTAAACTTGGGAATAAAAGTTGAGTTTGGAAGTATCCTTGTCTCTTTTCTGTCATTCATTCCTTTTTAGCCGGAACAACCAACAAAAAATAAATGAATGGGGATAGGAAGAAAAAGTAAGTTACTAACTTCATAATCTTTCCTTACACACCCAAACCTCTTATACCCCATAAGTTCTCAAAACTATCTTAAAATTTAGAAATTTTCAAGCTATTAACTAGTCAAACTCGTACAGAGTGAAACGTCGTGATAAATTCGTAAACAGTCTTCCAATTAGTTTTCGTGTTTTATTTCTGTTCAATGAAAAGTCAGCCCGATCGGCCGAGACTGTAGAATACGCCAACTACATTTCTGCTGGGAGATTTTTTTAAAAATCCTCAATGAGTGTGGAGAACTCCTACATTGCCATTACTTCCAGATCCACTCTGACCTGGAGTGGTAGTAACTGTTTTGTCCCATCAATGGGTTGAATAGGATTATTAGTGTTAAATAGGAATACTTGAAACCATTTAATTGTGTGCGCACAAAGGGTTAATATGGTTATGTAGGAGGAATTATTGTTTTAATGAGGGAAAGTTTGTTGTTAGCGAGGTTGTTAGCGATGGTTGTAACGTATGTGTGTTTACGTTGAGTCGCTTCCTCGCCAAGTGTTGTTAGTCCCCTCACTAAGTTTTAAGAGTAAGTAAAAGAAAGGTGAAGAAAGATAGCGAAGGTCGAAAGGTGTTTTTAGAAATAAGTTTTATTTGCAGCATGGAATATTGGGTTTGCTTTTGGTGCTGCAAGACTCGTGGAAAGGTTGTGAGTATTGAGACGAAATTGAGTTATGAGAAGATTGAGATGGCAGCATGTGTCGTCGATGTGCGAGGGATTGTGTTCGTTGTAGTTTAACGAAAGCCATGTTGCAGTTGGTGGAATTGAACTTTAGAGTCACCGAGAATTTTGTGCGTCTGGTGGAGAGTTTGCGTTGTCTCCATTAAGGTGGCCCAGAGGTGAATTGAGAGCTAGGTGTCGTTTGCGGAATAAAAGCATCGCGTTGACATAGCTAATTTTGGGGATGACATAAAGTTGTGCCAGTGCGAGGCATGTTGAACGTATCTAATTTATATTTAACTGGGATTCCTTGCAAGGAATCCATAAATTAGATAGGTTTCCTCGTGTGTCCATGCTGCTGCTGCTATTCTAGAGCCGCAGTGAGACGTCTGCACTAGGCGGCGTTGTCCAGCTAAAGAGTTGCTATTGCTATTGAAGAACGGCCAGTGTGACGTCTGCACTGGACGGCTTTCTCCAGCCAAAGAGGCTGTGTTTGGCAGCTTATCCAATTTGCTGCCTGGAAAAGAAGGTCCCGGTTGAATAGGATAGTTCATCCTGATTGGGAGAAATTAAGTGTCGAATTAAATTTGCGCGCCAAACTAAAATACGAAATTTTCTTTCCCCTACAGTTAATATTAGATAGAATTATTAGTGTTGGGTAACAATACTAGAAACCATTGAGCTATGGGCAAACAAATGAGTTCTGACACATCTAAAAATAATGTTACCTACAACCTATTCGCCATAAATCACATTATATATTTTGCCAATGGCTCGGGAGACCGGGGTTCAATCCTAAGTTGAGTCATACCAAAGACTCAAAAAAGGATATTTGATGCCCCTTTGCTTTACACTCAGCATTACAAGTTGCAGATCAAAGGTGAAGTAGAGCAATCTAGGGAAAAGTGTAGCGGCCTCCCCTACACCTCGGTTTAGTAGCTAATGAAAAGGGAGCCTTCGGGTCACTCTCGACAACGGTTGCCAACTTTTGACCATATATATATATATATATATATATATATATATATATATATATTTATAAACAGTTTTGCATTAAATAAACTATGAGGCTTTATATCCCATAATACACAATCAACATTAAGAAAAAGACATTTGTAAGGCTAAGCTTAACCTATTCTGAGACTACAATAATTAAACTAGCGATAAGGATCACACTTTTACTGATTATCAACTCTGCAACAGAAAATAGATAGATACGTGGAAGTGAAGGAAATAAATAAAATAAAAATAAATGAAAATGCAGAAACTCCTAGAAGTGGGACGACGCATGCGCGGAAAAAAGGAACTGTTCTTGCGAAAAGGAGAGATTCGCTCTCACTTCAGCTGCACCTTTCAGACTGAAAAGGCTTCTTTGCACCCTGGTGTTCGAGGTAGCACGCCTGTTTTGCCAAGTCCCCTGGGCTTCACATGCGGATTGTGTTTGCTGCTAGCGATCCGACACTCCGAAACAAGAAACACGAGCACTACTGGACATGAACACACTGAATTTGGACTTATTAACCACCGGAGACGACTAATATATTTCAACGCCTGATTTGGGAGAAACGACGGTTCTTAAATAATGCAAAAAGACATTTCTTGTTACACAGTAGCTGTGCGAAAATACCAAATGAAATAAAATTGAAATGGAAAAGATATCTTCTCTCTCCTCCGTTCTTTTTTTTCTTCTGTGATTCCTTTGTAGCCTTCACAGACAGAAAAACGCCAGCGAATTAAGATGGGGTAAGAAGAAACTAAACAATAACTAATAATCTAGTCAGATATCAATAACCAAAACACTCTAAAATCCCATAGATATGTACAGACTGGGGGATAGATAGGTAGATAGATAGATACGGACATGCTGAGATAGATAGATAGATATATAGATAGGTAGATTACAGTAAGGTTGGTAAGTTGATTTTATTGCATATCAATCATTGTTGAGTTATTTAATGCGGAGGTTAGTTTTTTTCAAGCAATTTTATGGATTCAAGTAACTAATAATAATCATTTGTAAACAAACATAGTTTAAAGTAAATATTCAAATATATACAAATGAATTGCATTCATATGGTTTCTAGTATTTCTATCTAATACTAATAATCCATGCATTCAATCATTGATTTTTATAGCATATCAACTTGTCTAGGGTTGTTTTAAGGCTTGAGGTTCGGGGATCACATTCGTCGTATGTTTAAATTTACATTTTTCGTAGAGTGGTTTAAGTTTTTTTCACACAGTCCCATCTAATAGGAATATTTTTTAAACAGATCTATTTAACTCAAATGAGACTCTTAAGTAGTACTATCACTCCGAGTCAGAATGGACCTGTGTATAATGGCAATGAAGAGGTACTCTACACTTCCTAGATCTACAAAACTGGAGTCTCACTATTAAATTCAGTTAAGTGTCAAATCCAGGACACCAAATTTTGTGGTGGCGAGGGTCTTACCCCTCTGTAGGGGATACAATCAGCATATTCTAAGCCCCGTCGACAGGGGTTAATGGTTTCAATGGACTACTCTTATTTAATTATTATAAATTGTTTGCACACAATTATATGGTTTTAAGTATTCTTAATACTAATAATTTTCAAACAGATGTAATCAATCCGTAAATGGGACCCAAACAGATACCTACTACGTGCGAGAATGAACCTGGGAGTAATGGCGATAAAGGGATAGCTCCATAATCCCTAGAGCTCCAGAACTGGGGCGTTATCATCGGATGCAGTTTATTATCATACTTAGGGAATTTTCCCCAGAAAATATTATCCTAACGACTAATTTTATCTTCGCTGAAAAATTCACCCAGTGTCGAATCCTGCCCGTGGTGGAGGGATTGGGTAAACACAAACAGAGATCATTTCAAATCCTTTAATTGAATATTTGAAGGATTTGAAATGATCACTGTTTGTGTTTTGCAATTCCGAATGTTTTGTTTGTTTTGTTTTTTTTTGCTTCCCGCTTTTAAAAGTTTCGTAACGATCGGCGTTCCTCGCTGAGTTGCTATGGCAACTTCATCAACAGGTTTTTTTCTGCCTAAAAAAATAGACCTAGCGTAGCATGATAGAGAGATTCTGAATACAAATACCTAATTTTCACCGTCTATTTAGACGTAATCCTTCAATGGTAGCGGTAGAAACTAGATATTGGAGTATCGCTCACAAATGATAGCTGTGGTATGTATATAAAACGTTTGTGGTTCTTGGGAGCAAAGATTTTTTAAAGTCTTATTTAGTGAAACATAACACTAACAAACTGCCCGTTTTCTGTGTAATAACCAACCCGATTTCTGCTTGTGTACAAAAACTATCGCTTGGTACACACACAAAAAACTTACTCCAGTAATGTAGTAGACATTTTAAGATGTCCTCAGAAACACGTAAAATTTCATATTTTTAATTGATATTTGATATCATTTTCCGTACCTGGTGGTGTTGTTGTTGGTGGTGGTAGTGGTATTATTATTATTATCATCATCCTTGCGCGTTTTTCACACAGCGTTAGCTGAAGATCTTTCACTGGAGTCTTAGTGATAGCTCACTAGGAATCTTCTCAGTATTCTGGTCGATATTATTATTCCTCCTCGAGCATATCTGCTTTTTACTATCTTCTCGCATCAACCTTTAAAAAAATCTTAACCCAAAACATACATTATTAATTCAAGACTTATATACAGATCAAATTCTAACCCAAAATTGAGAAAATACTTAGGAAGAAACAAAATGGCTTACGAAGAAATCGATCCACGACATCATAAATTTTTGACTACCCGTCGAATTCTTGAAGGTGTACGTGCAAAAAGCATTGAGGCAACAAAACTATTCGTCAGCTTCTTTCACTCCATACACAGGGGGAGGTTTGAGCAAATAGTTCTCGCCTACGGGCTCCCCAAAGAAACCGTCGCAGCTATAATGATACTATATAAAAGTACGAAAGTAAAAGTTCACTCGCTGGATAGAGACACAGACTACTTCGACATTGTAACAGCTGTGTTACAAGGAGACACATTAACCCCACACCTGTTTATTATCTGCTTAGACTACGTGCTTAGAACGTCCATAGATTTAATGAAAGAAAACGGTTTCAAGTTGGCAAAGGAAAGAAACAGAAGATAACCCGCACAAACTATTTCGGACGCAGACTACGCCGAGGATAAAGAGCTTCAAGCAAATACACCCTCCCAAGCAGAATCCCTGCTACATAGTCTAGAACGAGCAACACGTGGGATAGGCCTCCATATCAACGCAGACAAGACAGAATACATGTACTTTAATCAAAGAGGCAACATCTCCACACAAAAGTGTGGGCCTTTGAAACTAGTGGACAAGTTCGCCTACCTCGGAAGCAGCGTCTCATCAACTGAGAATGACATCAACAAGCGACTAGCAAAGGCATGAGCAGGTATAGATAAGTTATCGGCCATGTGGAAGTCAGACCTGATCGATAAAATAAAACGCAGTTTTTTTTCCAAGCGGCGGTCGTATCGATACTGCTATATTTTTGCACCATATGGACGCTAATTAAATGTATGAAGAAAAAGCTTGACGGCAATTACACAAGAATGATGCGAGCTGTGTTGAACAAGTTGTGGAGGCAGCAACCCACAAAACAGCAGCTGTACGACCACCTACCACCCATCATGAAAAACTATCCAAGTTAGACGAGCCAGACATGTGGGACACTACTGGAGAAATAAGGACTAACTCATAAGCGATATAATCCAGTGGACCCCTTCACATGGAGGAGTAAAGGTAGGTCGACCAGCTAGAACCTATGTACAACAGTACTGTGACGATACAAGATGTAGCCTTGAAGACCTCCGGGAGCGATTGACGATAGAGACGAGTAGCGAAAGAGAGTCAGGGAGATCCGTGTGTACCATGTTCACAATTAACGCCATGTGCGAAATGGACATATAATGTTCATTACGATAGAACATATAAAGAACATAGGAATCTCGGAATTCGAAAACACGTAATGACTTGTTCAGGTACGAAACCTTTTTATTAACTTTGAGTTAAAGGTTTCGACGTAAGGAGGAGAGGCACAATCTTCTATGCTGTCTTATTCATTTGGCCCCCAACTCGAGCGACCCCCATAGGGCGCAAGCTCGCCTCGCGCCTGCGAGCTCCAAAATCGATCCTTCTCGTTTGGTGTCTAGTACCCGACTCTTTCTCTCTTCAAATTCTCACACAAACCTCCGCGCGCTTCCGGTGCGTGACGTCACCCGCACCCTGTCACCTCGGTTTGTTTCGGACTATTATGACATCTGAGTGACACCTCCATCCGCCCACGCGCACCCGCGTTAACACCCGCTTCAATGTTGCACCTAACTAACCCATGTGCTGAGCCGAAAGGTTCTCAGCCTAACTAAACTCAAAGGCATGAACCGAAATCCCTCGGCTATTTTATAAGACGTGCTGGCAATGCGACATGATGATGATGATGAATTCATCCGATAGTTCCCAAAATTGCCCTCTTAAATTATTTTTCCGAAATTATCCAATCTTAAAATTTTCTATACTATTGCTGTTTTTTATCCGATTAGGCAAATTGTTCAAAAAATATACATGAATATATTACTCTATCAGCCCCCCCCCCAATAAAAGAGTAAGTCAAATATAAGATAGGTCGGTTAACCAACGAAACTGGATGGGCTGCAGATTGGTGTTACCAGATGAGCAGATGCTACTTAATTGGAAGCACAGTTAACAAAAACGGTTATCGTCGTAGAAAAATGAAATCGGTCATCAGAATTAAAATCTTTGAAGAGGCAGTTTGCGTTCACTTTGCTCTAATGCCCTTAGGAAAGACATGAATTCATCTCTTCCACCCCACCCTGCTATAGTTGGGCAGACTGAGTTCTTTTGCATTGGTAAGGTAACCATTTCAGGAGAAGGAAAACTAAATTCAAACTAGCTATAATCCATTTGAATATTGACCTTGTGCCGCATCCTGCTCGGGATGGATGGGTTGGCTAAATACATACTACTCTTTTATCATAGCCGGAGTGGCGAGTGTACAAGTTCTGGTTCTGTATTTGAAAACATTTTCTCGTTTGTAGTATGTGATACGTGGTCAGTTTAATAAGGAGTTAGTCTCATTGATGTACGCAAGTGCAAAGTCCAAAACAGCCCCGATCTCCGCTACCAGTGTCACGCAGGCGTCAGACTACGACGATTTAGTTTTAGGATCCGAGGTCAGATTGGCCTCGTTCGTGTAGTGTCCGCCCCACCAAACGGATGTGGCACAAGGCTTTTTTAAAGGTGGGTTCGGGCGCAGGACCGTAGCCCAGACGCGCCCGGCATTCTCAAAAATGCCTCGGACCCCGTCGGCATTCCCCTAAAAAGGGGCGTCTCATGCGCCAGATGATAAACCTACACCCTCCGAGGAGGTTTAAAGCCTGGGGGACAGCCTTCTGCGGCTCGAGGTAAAACCAATGACGAGACACACCCGACCAGATCCGTGCCGTTGATACCACAGCCGGCCGAAGTGTGTCTCATCAACTGGATTCAGTTGATTAAAATCAATAGTTATCCCAATTGAAAAGAGGAACTCAAGATCTATATCAAGCTATTTCCAATCCAACAGTTCACATACAAATGAGCAATCCGAAAAACCATTTCTGATCCCACAATGCTTAAACTTTCAATAATTCGCTTTACAGTTGGCCTTCTCTACTAGGCCCCTGCTCCTATTGCCACCTTAACCCATCCCCTGTCTAATTCCATACAGATGTGTACAATCTTAAACATTCGTTTCTAAAGCTGTCTCTAAAATAGAGAAATCCATTAGGTGTTTATTTTCAGTGCTACAGAGTAACATTATAAACATATCTAACAGAATTATAAAGTTAACCACACTGGTGGTGGGGCTGACTGAATCCTCTTTAGAGAAGGGAGAAACCCCACAAAGAGGAGTATCCTGATTATGACATTAAACTACATCTGATGTTAAGACTCCAGTTCCAGAGATATGGGTAGTGTGAAGTATGACTTCATTGCCATTACTCCCAGGTCAACTCTAATCCGCAGTGGTAGTACTTGCTAGGGTCCCATCTATGGTTTAAACAGATCTTTTTAAAAATTATTTGCATTCGATAAGATTGTGTGCAAAAAAAAAAAAAAAAATTACAGAAAAATGTAAATTTAG
The DNA here is from genome assembly GCA_963585895.1 of Sepioteuthis lessoniana. NCBI lineage: Eukaryota > Metazoa > Mollusca > Cephalopoda > Myopsida > Loliginidae > Sepioteuthis > Sepioteuthis lessoniana. The sequence continues at coordinate 64,070 of CAUZXS010006649.1, forward strand.
AATGAATGCGATTCCTTAACCTCTAGGCATAAAATAACCCCAGATATGCCGTTAAAATAAATCACTCAATTATAGAGTGAAGATATTCTAGTTTTAACAGATCAGTCCAGTTGAAATCAACTCATAAATGCAACTAGCTTTGACTCAATGGGTACTGCCCGAATAGTAAGCCCGCCCCTTGCTATCATACTTTTGATTTTTCAAATGAAACGCATATTTTTCTTATTTTGAACCAACGCATCCCCCCATTTTATTTACAGGTAATATATCCACAATGCCCATCTACCTACTACCTTTTTGATATTAGGCCTACTACAAAATTTAAAACAAATGATCTAAATCCGTTATTACACCCACCTAGAGCCTTGGCACTTGCAGACTTGAAAATGTGATGTTCACTAGTCTCCACGGAGTTTGCTGTGTGATACAGCTGGAGTCTGGAGCACGTTGTGCCCAGATCAAGTCGTCAACATGTTTGGGAGGAGTAAAAAAAAAAAAAAAAAAAAAAAATTTATTGGTTATAAAGCGTATACGTTACTTAGATATTCAGGACTTCAATTTTTCCAATATAAACAGTCCTTAGGCTGCACTATTTTTCAACAGTCACCAACAGGAGCTTTATCGCCTTTTTAGGAACAATTGTCATTTAGCCGCCCCACTTTTTTTGCTAATCCCTTAATTTAAAACTGCTTCAATCGGTAAACAAAAGATTATTGCATGTTACGCGACTGAAATTAAACCGGGAGAGGGGACATCTTTATTGCAGATTTACAATCGAATGACAAAAATGAATTTAAAAAAAACTCAGACTTCTTGAAATCTTTAATTGAATTAAAAAAAAAAAAAACATCCTTTCTTCGTTCCCAAGCAAGAATGATAGTTAATAGAGGAAGATACAGAACGACTGTCTCACAAATCCATCTGGACAAAGTACGTATATTTATTGTACATGCCAAGATTCGATTATCCGCGACCTTTGCACCGAAAAAGTGCATGCATTCTACAAAAGAAAACGATATCTTAACTATAGAGGGAAAAAAAACTTTTTAAGTGGGTATTTTACCTAACCTTTCTAATAGGATGTGACAAATCAATTTTTAAGCGGAGTAAAGAGAATTTGACTTCAGAATTTTCCTCCGAGGCCTGTCTGCCCGACTATTTATCCATAGCAACGAGAGAATAGATGAATTTATCTTTCCCGAGATCATCTGACGTAAACAGGGTTTGAACTAGGGTCGCCGATTCTATTTCATATGACGGTAGGTGTGCCTCCGTTACTATTTTTTTTTTTTTTCAAGTATACAAGAATTACCTCCCCTTCATTACTTTTCCTAGACAAACCTCAACAAGTATGATTTGTCTTTAAAAAAAAAAAAAAAAAAAAAATGTTATTCAGTTGTAGTAGTCGTCGAGAAGTTAAGGGGAGGTAATTCTCTATATTCAAGTTGATAGTGCTTCATGCCTTAATTTTTCCACCCTCCCTCAGTCACATTTATCAACTACCTTCTTACCATGAAGAATTTATCGGTCTCTCGGGTAGTTTCTATTTTAACCATGATTTTTTTTTTCAGACACAGGTCCCAACTTGAATTTAGTTGACCTTACTCGGATATGCTATGAAAGTGAGCATAATTTTTTTCATTACACAAATTGAGTTTAAAATAAAGTTACATTCTATTTTTATGCAAATAAATTATCTAAAGTAAAAATAAATGATCTGTCAGCATTATCTTCCTTTGCGTGACATTAAATTCAAATTTGGACTAGTCTTTTAGTACCTCATTTTCTTTGCGTTCATTAATTTCTGCTTCGGAAATAAAAACTAATTTTTCCAGTTGAAACAATCAAGTAGAAATCGAAATCATCTGTACGTTCCAGTTTTCTTTGATATTCGAGATCAATTTTTGTCTTAAAAAGATTAAATATTTCCACGGGTAGAGATTTATTAGGCAAAATTTACTATTTTCGCGGGACATAAGTTTCTCAGTTTAAAGGGGGAAGAGAAGCGGTCTTTAGGTGACTTAAGAGGCCCTGGCTAAGTCACATTTGTCGACCCATTCGCTCATTACAATGTTTCAGCTGGATTCACAACAATCTCAATGAAAACCTAAAATACCTGTCAGGGCTCTATAGATATGCTTGAAAATTATTCGTAGAGATTTGTATCAAGTCACTTAAAGCTATAATCGTTTACTAAGGTTTAGTTACTCGAAAAACAAATGTACAAACGAATGCTATTCCCGAATTCTACACTTTAATCAACTTACACGGATTGACTTTACGTTAGAAACAATCTTACTCTTGTTAAGAAATGTCTTATCTCCGAGAGAAAAAAAAAATTAATTTTCTTAAATCACTGTAAATTTGAAATGAAATATTCACGTTTTAAACAATTATGGACTCTGTAGCGACTACTTCCGAATAAATTACTCAGGGACAGGTCTTTAGGGAGTTCATAATCGTTTACAATAAGAATGGAAAACTAAAAAGTGATAAAAATAAAAGGGAAGTTTTGTTTAAAAACTGCGTTAAAAGATTAGCTAGATGAATGGAGACAAATATTCAAGAACTTCTCGTTCAATAGATACTATTTAAGCAAATTAAAGAAATCATTTCAACGTAAAAAGTATATTTACTTAACTGCTACGAGTAGTATTTGACGCAAGGTCATTTTAAGAAGAGCAGAATCAAACTGGTTTATTTCAGTTGTCTCGTCGCTTTACCAAGGTTTAAGAACAAAAGCCCCACACAAAGTAGAGGGAGGAAGACCGGTTCATACCTTTCAAAAGGGCACGAGCTAGAGGTGAAACCTGAACAACCCGACTGAGGTTTTCAACTCTGGTAGGTAAGACCATTTTTAAGAATTCTCACAGAAGCGAGGAGAAAAACTTAAGAGCTTGGTACAATTGTTTTAAGTTGGGATGTTGATAAAACTAGTTACGATGTTAGATTTGAACGAAATAAGCCAATTAGTTTTACGAAAGTTTTCATCCACTGTCTCTTCTCAGGGTACCGGATTGCAACAAAGTCGGTTTAATTCGAGGAGTGGAAGTTGTCTGAAATCTAAACTGCTGTAGCCGAGCATATAACCTTTAACATTATCCTGTACACTAATGTACCAGGTAAATTAAGGCCGAAATGAAGTACATATCAAGGCTTCTGGGGAGATTTAAGAGAAACTGCCGTAGAGATGTCATTAGTAAGAGGATAGGGAAATTTTATACGAAGTTAGTTTAATAAAAAGTTAAGCGTTTTCCACTATCGAGGAAAATGCGATAACTTCAAGACAATAACTTTAAGTTATTCTCAAATTAATTTTAAGTTAGAAATTGCGAGGGAATTAAGTTATATGTCAAAGATTTTTAAGAAAAATTTGCTATATTACATTAACATTTTTCCCTCGTCATGCTATTTAAGAATTCGAGTAGCTAAGTTTATATTATGTGAACTCAAAATGGAATCAGTGTAATCAATCAGAAGACATCAGGAATTTATAAGTGGCCCTGAAAAGGGCCGTTTGTATTTGTTGCGCGGGTAAAAAATTACTTGGCGGCTTTCTGGGTTTTCTTGGGCAGAAGAACAGCCTGGATGTTGGGAAGGACACCACCCTGAGCAATGGTCACTCCGGACAACAGTTTGTTCAATTCTTCGTCATTACGGATGGCCAGTTGCAAGTGACGGGGGATGATTCTGGATTTCTTGTTGTCTCTGGCAGCATTTCCTGCCAACTCAAGAACCTCAGCGGCCAGATATTCCATGACGGCGGCCAAGTAGACGGGAGCACCAGCACCAACTCTTTGGGCATAGTTGCCTTTACGGAGAAGACGATGGATACGACCAACGGGGAATTGAAGCCCAGCGCGAGATGAGCGAGTCTTGCTCTTTCCCTTAACTTTACCTCCCTTGCCACGTCCAGACATGATGATAGTTGTTGTAAAATAGGCAGTAGATTTAATAGTAATCCGAAACTGCCACAACTAGCTTTAAATAGGCTCCTGCTAGGCTCCTGATATTTTAGTTATTTTTCGACCAATCAAAATTCAGCAAACAGCAGCTTTGCTGTGGGAGCCTACTTGGTTGTTCATAGAGCAAATGTGGTATTTTGGTGGTAGCAGCGCTCCTGGCGAGCGTTCTCTTGTGTCCTGTGGTGGGGCGCTCTCGACCGGCTGTGGTTGCGTGCTGCACGGTTCGGTCGGGTGTGTTCCACCACTGGATACATCACCTCTGGCCTCAGGGGGCCTTCCCCCCAGGCTTTAACCCTCTTCGGAGGGGTTGGGTTTATCGCCCGGCGCCCCGAAAAGGGGAATGCCGACGGGGTCCGAGGCATTTTTGGAACTGCCTATCGCGTTGGGCTACGGCCCTGCGACAGGACCCACCTTAAACACGGCCTTGTGCCATATTCGTACGTTGGTGGGACGTAGGATAAATACAGCGCGCATGGCGACGGATGAATGGTTATATATTGTATTGTTGAATGGGTCGGCGAATGTGGCTAGCTAGGTCCCCTTAGTAAAACATAGGTAATACATGACCGCACCCTTCCCCTTCCCCCCAAAACTCAAGGCCTTGTGCCTTCCTGTAAAATCTCTACAGGAAATAAAATGACTATATATTGTATTGTTGCATGGGTCGGCGAATGTGGCTAGCTAGGTTTCCTTAGTAAAAACATAGATAATGCAAGACCACACCCTTCCCCTTCCCCCCAAAACTCAAGGCCTTGTGCCTGCCTGTAAAATCTCTACAGGAAATAAAATGTGGCTAGCTAGGTCCCACTAGTTAAAACATAATTACTGCAAGACCGCACCCTCCCCCACAAAACTTAAGGCCTTGTGCCTTCCTGTATTTTACAGGAAATAAAGGAGCCTACTTGGTTGATATATAAATAGTTTCTGATGAAATTCACTCAGAATTAAGCTGTAATTTAACGATGGTCACTATTCTCGATATGTGATTTTTTTTTCCCTTCCCACTGTCGACGCAGCAGCGCCTAATTGCGAGCTTTTTTAGCTCGCAATTAGGCAACTCCGGTAGTAAAAAATTAAACTAGTCTAGCACAAAGCAACGCATAGATATCAGTTTTGAAATAGCTGAGAAACACGCTTTCTCGTTATTTCTGGTGTCTTAACTGTAAATATTCAGTGATTACTTAATTTTTATTTTCGAATCATTTAACGATTGAGTGTTCATTAAATAAAATAATTTTTCGTCCATAAATGTCGAAAATTTTAGAAAATAATCAAATTTGTGGTAAGGTTGTTTATAGACGAAGCCAGCTCTTTCTTTTAAGCTGGTATTAATTTATCCCACACTAATAAAAATAAAGGTGCGTTTCCCTCCTCACCACCACTCAAAAAGATTATCTTGTCTTCGGGGTTAGGTCCAGCGATTTTTAGAAGTTGGGATGGGGGTAACCCACTGCCTCTAATTTTGTTTCCTTTTCTTTTAGGGGTAGCTTTTTCTTCCTTGTTTACTCTCTGTAGTATATTGTAAATACTGTTCTTTATTCATGATTGGTGTTTAGTGATACGCACAGAGCTTCAAATGTTGGTCTAAGTTAAATGTAAGGTTATCATAGATCGAAGAAAATTTCTGATTTACAATTTTAATCAGATGACCACTCATTCACCTCTTTCTTGGGTTTTATGTTAAATTGTTTTCAATAAAAAGAAAAAACTTCAAATGTTATCTTACAGCTCCCCAAATCCAGACCTTGTATGTTCAAATGTAAGTTTACATTTGTCAGATTTAGATTTGAAGGTTTTTTTTTTCAATTCTGATTTCATGACTAATTTATTTTAAACCACCTTTCTATAAAATCATTCCAATTAAGTTTATGAAACCAGAAAACCTAACTGTAAAATGATTACACATTTACGATTCTTTAAAGTTGTTTTAAACACAAAAAGCTCATTTAAAAAAAAACAAAAAACGATTGCAGTTTAATTGTGCTGGAGGTTGCTGTATTACTTTTTCGCGAGTCAATATTTGTGGCGTTTCGCTTTTTGAGCAGCATGGAGGTTAAACTCTCGCAACATAATATCCTCACTAGATACTCCACACCTACTGTCCTTGTATTGAAATATGCTAATAGCAGTGTAATATCGAACTAGTTATTTCTTAGTTCGATATTTAAACACTCCACTCCTATGGCCTTGTGTTAAATAGCAGAGTACAAGTGAAATTCACTCTTGACCTTGTGCCAGACTAGGCTTAAACTTATAACTACATTTTATTCCTGCGACAAGTCAGTTTCAAGTTGAGGAGAGGGTCTGTTTACGAACGCATCTACACTTATTTCCAAGGTTTTACGAATACTAACTTTGAAATGAAACCAGGGTTCTAATAGCTTCCTCGCATGTTTTCCCCCATCTAACAGAATTATAGATGCGTGTAGAGAAGTCAAATTTTCCAGTTATTCTAAAACATTTTTCGAAACTGACAAACCGCTAGTAATTTAAAAATACCGATTTTTAAAAATTGTGAATCCTAACAGATGATTCAACGTTTGATAATTTTTTTTTTTACTGTAAAATCCAATTGACTTAAAATTGAAAAGTTAACGTTATACTATAAAATAGTATTTACAAATTTAAAAAGTAGGGTGGATTACATTCAAGTTTTTATGCAGTATGTATTAGATATTTTAAAATTTTTCCTCACCATCGTAAACTTACGAAGTTTTTAAAATTCAAGATGTCTACTTCCTATAGGCTAGGATATATTAACGGAATTAAAATTCCTTTTAAATAAGTATGATTGAAATTTAAATGGCATTGTAAACACTTTGTAGTTGAAATTCGTTCTAGCAATAAAACTGATTTTGAATATTTTACAGTTAGGACTACAACCTGGTTACCAACCGTAACAATTCGCCCGCGCTTTTTAAAAACGAAAAAGCTGGATGTAATTCCAATACCATCACCTCAGTAAATTGCATTATCTGTAAGGGTTACAAACCGCGGCTAAACTTTAATGAAATAAAAGACTAACCTGGAAAAAATTTCTTCAAACGAGGAATATTCAAATGGTGTCTGGAATAAACATTACGCATTTTTATACCTTAGAACATAATTCAAGATATACTTTCATTATAAGTTTACCAAATTCCACTTTTGTGGAGTTAAAAAAAAAAACAAAAAAAAAACAATTTAATCTGGAAATTTTAAACTTGTAAACTAACATTACATGCAAGTTATTTTCGTGTTTAAAATTCAAAGCGTGGACAGTCACTTTTAACCGTTACTTTTTGTAGAAAATTTTTAAATACAAAACTCAAAATAGATTTCGAGTTAATTAGAACTTTACATTCTTCGTAAATTTTTCGAAGTGGTATTAAAGTAAAAGCAAGTGAAGGGGTTTTAATGTGGAGATCCCATTTAAATTAAGTTTCGGGGCCGATTTTTATTTACAAGATGAACAAATTTTAGCTTTTAAAAAGCGTTGGATACGTTTTCTAGAATTAAGTTGGATACACATAAGGCCTAAGTTGAAGCGACTTGCTAACCACTGTTCTGACGAAGACAGCTTATTTTTTTGAGGTGATTATCTTGTTCATGCATATGTTAGTGACCGAAGCTTAAATTTTCTTCCTCGAGTATTAATACACGAAGGAAATTCTCTATTAAAGTTCTTAAAAATTTACGTTGTCAAAGTCTTTTATGCAAAGAATTAAAATATCGAAAAAACTTCAGAGTTAAGTCTTGGTTTTAAGTCAGTCTCAATAACTGAAAAGACCCGGTGGTAACCGAACACAAACGAAAAGGAAATATTTAATTGATCTAAAATTCGTAAATACAGGAATTAAGTGTTGTACTATAACAAACACTGAAAGATAAAATATTGAAGTTTAGCGAAATTATAAGTTGAAGACAATATCACCAATACGTAAAGATAACTATGAGTTGGAATGATAACTTTCAAAACATTTTAGGAGGCCCTTAAAAGGGCCGTTTGTGCTTTGCGTTTATCCCCTCAAAAAAATTTAAGCCCTCTCGCCGCGGATACGACGGGCAAGCTGGATGTCCTTAGGCATAATAGTGACACGCTTGGCGTGGATGGCACACAAGTTGGTATCTTCGAAGAGACCAACCAAGTAAGCCTCACTGGCCTCCTGCAAAGCCATCACAGCAGAACTCTGGAAACGGAGATCGGTCTTGAAGTCCTGGGCAATTTCACGAACTAAACGCTGGAATGGAAGCTTTCTGATGAGAAGCTCGGTAGATTTCTGATAACGTCTGATCTCACGGAGAGCTACAGTGCCGGGCCTGTAACGATGGGGTTTCTTCACTCCACCAGTGGCTGGGGCGCTTTTACGAGCGGCCTTTGTGGCCAACTGCTTACGGGGAGCTTTCCCACCGGTGGATTTACGGGCAGTCTGCTTAGTACGAGCCATTCTGATGCTGTCGGATGGATACAATGGAAAAACAGATGAGCAGCTTTAGCGATTTTATAATCATCAATAGCTGCTGCTGCTGCTGTATAAATTCCGCGCTCAAACTTTTACAAATATATTCCTGTAATTTCATTGGCCAGTAGCTATCACGTGCTATGCTTACTACTACGTCCGCGCTTACTGTTTAGCTAACAGTATATAAAGTGTGATCATTTTGAGAAATTAAACATATTCATTCAACTTTCAATTAATCAACATGTCTGGACGTGGAAAGGGAGGAAAAGGTTTGGGAAAAGGAGGCGCTAAGCGTCATCGTAAAGTACTTCGTGATAACATCCAGGGTATCACCAAGCCAGCCATCCGTCGTCTTGCCCGCCGAGGTGGTGTCAAACGTATCTCCGGCCTCATCTATGAAGAAACCCGTGGTGTCTTGAAAGTTTTCCTTGAGAACGTTATCCGTGATGCCGTCACCTACACCGAGCATGCCAAGAGGAAGACTGTCACCGCCATGGATGTCGTCTATGCCCTGAAGAGACAAGGCAGAACCCTGTACGGTTTCGGAGGTTAAATATTCACTTATTTATGTAGACATTGTATCTCCCAACGGCCCTTTTAAGGGCCACATATCTTCTACGAAAAGTTATCTTCCTATATTGGTATGCAACACTCATTTTCTTTTACTTCAAATAGAGTGCTTTTAAAAACTGAACTTTTTACTTCTGCTCTGCCGATTTAGTTTGTCTAAAGCCGCGAACTTATCTGGCGTAATTTACCTAACTTACACGTAAAACACAATTAAAATATTCTAATCACTTGAATACCGAATCCATATTTCATAAACTCTAATTTTATCAATACGTATTGAGTCAATATAAAGCTGAAGACTTGTTTGCGCAAACTTACAGCACATAAATTTTAGTCTAAATGTCGATTCGAATTCCGTGTTAATTTTTCTTCTGTAAAGGTTCGATCCTTAAAATCCTTTCGTAGCTATTTAGTCTTGTGTTTAGGTACACAACTTTTCGTATAAACCTAGCTAGATAAATTTTAACTTGTCTTCGGACTTTTTATAATGAAACTTGAATCTGAACTGATTGATAATCGGTAGCTTAACAAAACTCATTGAATCGATTCTGGAAGTGGATGCGCTAAACTTGATATTTTGCCAGTATCCCCCCCCCCCTCACAACACTTAAATTTCTTGCAGTACTCAGACCTTTAATTAAAAGGGCTCTTAATACCCGAGCATTAAAGGCTGTTAACTTGCAATTCTGACTCCGAACTAACTATATTACTACTTTTGCCTTAGCGTATCATTTATTCTAAAGTCTTTCACGCGAATCACTTCACTGGATTTGATCAGAACTGAACAATAAATATGAACTCTGAAAAACTTCTCAAATTCCAAGTTTTTTCATGTAACTTGTATCTCACACTTCAAATGTGATAAACCTTAAATTTTGCAACATTCATAGTACAATTTACTTCAATGAAACTTGTCATTTTGTACAACTTCACATTTTTTTACTTAAAAAAACTAGAAGTCTTATAAGCTTTACGATTAAAAATTGTGCAAGCTCCTTCATATTCTTTCGTCTTAATTTTCGCTATCTCTTAGTCCTTGGAGTAATGTTATAAAAACTAGCCAATGCCTAAGATTTAAATGCTAAATTCAACGTTCACACACGAGAAGACAATACCAAATCTCAGATGCTGCTAGTAAACTGAAGCAAAACGCATAACTTATTAAAATCGGAGATATCGAAATCTGTTTAAAACGAGATTTTCGTTAAAATGAATAAAGGTGTAGATTATTGAAACTCTATCAATTTACGCGATTGAATATTAAACTTTCAATATGATAGTTGTAAACGGATATTGAGAATCTATAATTACGAGTAAAAATTTGTTATTAAATCAAAAGCATTTTTATTTTTTACTGAATAAATGAGCCTCTTGGATCTGAAGATTCTTTTCTAAGCGTTGCAGGAAAACTTAAAATTTCACACCAATAAGTTGTATACACTTACTATGTGTGGAGTTTTATTTTTAATGTACTGTTGTACCAAGTTTTAACGTAGATATCTACGATTTATTCTATACGTCACTTCCAGCGACGGCAAGCCCACAAATGAAAATTAGTGGACTTGCCGGGAATTTGGTATGTACAGAGCTAGTATCGTATACGTATACATTTTCCCTTGTTCACCTGCTGTGCAATAAACCTTTAGTTTGGTTTACAATAAAACTGAGCTACAGGGCGTCCTCGAGGAAATAAAACAAATTCTTAAACAAATCCCAAATTCTCGGATCTACTCTACAGTGATAGGGTCCTATCTCTGGGTCAAATAGAAAAAAATTTCTATACTTGAACACCCCTTTAACTATGGAAAAATCCAAGCTTAATCCTCTCCTAAATGTTATTACATGAAATAATTGGAATGTTTATTTTTTATAGTAATCTTCATTTTCGGGATAAATTCCTAGTTTATTCACACAGCAAATGTACATTAAATTTATATAAAACCTTAAGCACCCAATGCAGGGCAGGAAATGTTTCAATTTGTATTAAAAATTACTAATCTTTTAAATCTAAATTATTCCACAAGGATTTCTAATAGTTTACTGCAAATTAAATTCCCTAGACTTCTCTTGGGTGTCATCTCTTAAAAGTACCAACCCAGGAGTATTGGTGTCCATTGCATTATTTTTCTAAAATCCAAAAGTTATGATTGTGGCTAAAATGTAAAGTTTTTTGTTTTTCTTTTCATAAAACATTTTTTTTTTGTGGTCTGATTTTAACACAAATTTCTTCCCTTTTAAAAATGGCAGCATTGTCCAGAACATTTTTATCTCCTCTTCCCTCCCACCCCAGTATTTTACTGCTGTACTTGTTTCTTTACACAATGCATTTGTTGAATAAATGAGAAGTGAAGGAAGAAGCAGTGATTGTCGACTGAAGCCTACTGTTTGAGGACTGAGCTAGCTTATCCTACTCGGAAGAAATAGCAGTTTCTTTGGGGGGGAAACAGTTTAAATAAATAAAAAGGGAAATATTAAAACAGCTGAAAGACTGAGTAGAATCAAAATGTCTTGACTTTAATTAATCAGAAAAATCTAATTTAAATAAGACAATTTTCATTCACAAGAGCCACCAGTTACAGGTGATTAGAGAATTATTCACTCCAAACACCTAGAAATAGATCATGGAATATGAGAATTATTTATATATATATATATATATATATATATATATATATACTGGCTCATTAGCATTATTAGTGTTTGCCAATGGTCTGAGAGACTAGGGTTCAATCCCAGAGGAAGTTATATCAAAGATTTGAAATGGTAGTTGGTGCCTCCTTACTTAACAATTAGCATTTATAATACATGGATCAAGAGTAAGAGGAGCAATCCTTACACCTCAGTGTAGTAGCTATTGAAAAGGGAGCCTTCAGGTTGCCCTTGACTATGGTCAGTCAACCTATTTACCTCAACATATATATATATATATATATATATATGCACACAAAAGGAAAGGTTGTTTCACCCAACGAAGACATTCTTCAACATTGTTACTGCAGTTTCACAAGTAGATACATTAGCGCCATATTTTATCTGACAAGATTTTGTACTTCAAATATCGACAGATTGAATAAAAGAAAATAACTTTATGCTAAAGAAGCAGACGATATCCTGCAGAAACTATTACAGACATGCAAATGATATAGTGCTTCTTGTAAATACACCTATCCAAGCCAAGTTCATGTGGCATGGCTTAGAACAGCAGGCATTGGCGTCTACATGAACGCAAACAAAACAGTATATATGTTTTAAATGAGGAGCCGTCTCCAATCTAAGTGGCTGTTCTCAGAAATTAGTTGACAAGTTCACATATCTTGACAGCAGCATCTCATCTGCTGAAAGTGATGTTAGTATGCTCCTAGCAAAGAAATTGACTGCTATCAATAGGTAATCGGTCATATGGAAGTCTGATCTATCTGACGAAATCAAACGAGATTTCTTCCATGCTGTGGCTGTGTCAATACTACTGTATAGATGCACAACATGGGTGGTTACAAAACGTTGAGAAAAAGCTAGATGAAAACAGAAGAATGCTATGAGCTCTTATGAACAAATCCTGGAAGAAACACCTCACAAAACAACAGCTCTATGACTGCTTACCTCCCATCTCAAAACAACCCAAGTAAGACAAACAAGTTATGCAGGACACTGCTGGAGAAGCAAGGATGAACTCATAAGTGACATTCCTCTATGGAACCCTACACATGGACGTGCCAGTATTAGCCAACTGGCAAGAACTTATTTATTTTCAATTCAGTGCGAATGATAGATATAATTAGGAAGACATGCCGGGAGCAATAGATGATAGGGACAGATGGAGAGAGAGTCAGGGAAATCTGTGCTAGCAGCACAACTTGATATAGATATGTGATAGTTTGGTGGGTTGTTTGGGTTTTATGGCATATCAACCTTTGTAGGTTATTTAATGCCAAATCCATTTTTATGCAAATAGTTCTATTTCAAACAATTTAGTTTAGCATGCGTACACAGTTTAATTGTCAAATACATGTCTGTTTCAAGTTATTCAGTTTATTCAAACAGTTCTAATTCAGCTAATTCATCTAGTATAAGTATAGATTTTGTTTACACACAGTTAAATGTCAAAACAGTTCTATATTAAACAATTCAGTTTAGTGTAAGTAGAGTTTCAATGTCAAAAACAGTTCCATTTTAAACAATTCAGTTTCGCATAAGTATGCAGATAGATATATCTAACCCATAGATAGGGCCCTATCTGGTGCTACCATTCCAGGCCAGAGTGGAGCTGGGAGCAATGGCAATGAAGGGGTGCTCCTCATTCCCCAAAGCTCCAGCATGACTGGAACCTCACCATCAGATTGTTTAGTGTCATATCTAGGACACTCGTGGAGGGGTCTTCCTCCCTCAGTGTATTCTACAGCTCCAGCCAACTGGACAATGTAATATAGATATTATATATGTATGTAATTGATTATTTGTATGTGTATATATATAATCCTTACATTTGCCATGCTGTTATCTGCTTCATTTTTTATGGAAGAGTTACATTTAAGTCATTATGATTTTACAAAGTTATTGTTTCAAGTCTCTAATTCAATCATTGTTGTTATGGCAGGGAGAGACTAAAGAAATATAGCAGACTGTTCAATAGTAGCTAGTTAGGGACATGATTTTTAATCATGAACATTCCACAAAGAAATGACAGAAACTAGCACATATCTTCACTGTAATGTAATTTTTATATTTTCATATAATTTCTTTATATTGTATCAGACACTTAATCAGTTCTAGACAAACACCAATATCTTTCATTCACGTTTTTTTCTTTTTTACTTACAATATAACTAGGAATAACATTTAAAACAATACTACCAATAATTTTTATAACTAGTGTTGATAAATAAATGCCTTTAGAAATTATAAAAAGCAATATTTTTGTTTTGTGGGTTTATTTTTTGTTTGGCTTTTTAAAATTTGGCATTTACAAAGCTAGCAGTATATGAAAGAGTAAATTGGAAAATTATGCTTTCCCAGTCTTCCAAATGTAAGAACTTGCTGATTTTTAATGTTTGGAAAACTTGGCTAAAATATTTACTTCTAGCACTGATGTTAGATACATATATCTACAGAAGATTTTGGAACCATACAGCCTATGACTGAGATCATACTCTTTAAACAATAATTCCAGAAAAGGTTTTTTATTCTTTTATACTCTAACCCAGATATATATATATATATATATATTACAGTCTTTTGAAGAGTACATTAGCTAATTGAATATATATATATATATATATATATATATATATATATATATGAGAGAGACACACGCATATTTACAGGGCTGGCCCTAGAAAGTATGGGACACTCTACCCTGTAAAATAGGAAGTGCTGAGCTGAGCCTAATTAGAAAATTGTTAATGGGATTCCTTTATCCTCCAAAATCAATGGTTTTGAAATATCATTTTTTATAGATAGCATTGCCAAATTATTTGGTCTCTTGTGAAAGTGAACACATCTAATGGTCTTAAAACTGATCTTATATATATATATATATATATATATATATATATATATATATATATATATATATATATATACTGTACAGAGTTACAGTTTAATATAAGAACTGACAACAATACTTGAGTAAATAATCTAAGATAATCTGCTGAATTGCAGGAGTAAAAGCCAATCAAATTAACTTTTAAAAGATTTGATTTTTAAAAAAATCATCCTATTTTACATGGAAAATTTTAATGATGAGTTTTAAATATCTTAGTTTCATTTTGACTTAATTTGGGTTCTTTGTTTAATGGCATATCAAGCTTCATGGGTTATTCAATGCTAAAACCATCCTTGTAGAAGAACAGTAATGATATTATTTAATACATAGCTGGGGGAATAAGAGGGTTCATAGATTTCATAATGTTATTAGTTCAAAAGTGAATGTAATAGCCTGACTGGAGTTCGAACATGTTTACTTTAGATATTATCCCATGGGGACCAACCAAATTTCATTTGAATCTATCTTTGATTTATTGTATTTTGTGAAATAAAATAGCAGCCTTTTCTGGATTTATTGGTGAATTAAAATTTTTTTTTTTCCATTGTAACAAATTATGATATAACAACCTGTCTAGAAGAAAATCTCATAATACAAAACTGAACTCTGCTTAAAAATTTACCTTGTATCACATTCTGCTCATGCAGAGAGGTTAGTAAATACATATATACTAATGAGCAAATAATTAGCGATTGAAATTTAATTAATTTCTTTACCTAAGACATAGAAAGTACATGTGTTTACTTAAGGAGTTGATTAGTGGAATCATATATATGCTTCAACAGGGTTGGGAGATGCACAAAATAAGTTGGTAGAAAATTTATAGAAATGACAAATGTTATTTTCACTTAAGAGTGATAAAAAGTAAATCTGTTTAATCACTGTTTAAATTGGTTATGATTTATTTAAGGCCAAAATTTGATTAATTTGTAAATGCTTGATTGAAAAAAATCACTACATTTTCAATGCTTTACTGAATTTTTTTTTTGTTTGGCTATAATCATTTATTTGAGCACATTTGTATGGTTTCAAGTATTCCAATGTAATGGTAATATATACACAATAACATAATCATAATATATATATATACAATATACATATATAACAATAAAAAAATATGAAAAAACAGTCTTCAGATGATATTTTCTTTTGTAGTTTTAATTATTTTAATTTGAATTATTTGCGATTTTTGAAATCATCCATATATAATTTTTAAAAAATGACAATATCTGTGGAACTGGAAGTAAATATGACACTTTGAAAATGTAAAAATATAAAAAACAAGGTATTCAGAGGATGATTTTATTTGTAGTTTGAATTATAAACGTGTGTATATATATATATATATATATATATATATATATATATATATATATATATATACACACATGTGTACATATATATGTATATATTTAGATATATATATGTATACACACACATGTATAGATTTGCTCACAAAGATGTATGTAATATGTGTGTATGTATGTGTGAATATATACAAAAATGTGAATATGTACACATTATTTGTGTGTGTATATATATATATATATATATATATATATATATATATATACACACACATAAACCTATACATGCACATAAATAAATGTATAATTACATATATTTATCCATACATACACACACACATACATATATATATATGTTATTATATACATATGTATGTAGAGACATGCATTTATGTATATACAGGTGTGTGTGTGTATATATATATATATATATATATATATATATATACACACTCATAAAAATATAAACATTGTAAATTCGTTTTTACGTCAAATTTCTCTATTCTCCTTCATACACCCTTATTATGTAAAAATGTAATCATCTTGTGTTTATTGAAAAATCCTGACTTTTTAAGGTGTAGGTTTTATCTAATAAATCAGCAGTTAAGAAAAATCATGTTCCTACTTGTTATCTTTATAAAATTAATATTTATAGTTTAGGAACAACCTAAAGGGGAGATAAATCAGTATTAGGAAATAGATTCAACGTTAAAAATTTTGCCAATTCTAAATTGATTTATAATGTAAAATTGCCATTATCACTGGCCGGAGTTGAGAGACAAAGGTTTTCATTTTAGGTATCATGGAAATCTGTGTATTAACAGAATACAACTACTCAGGGACAATAATCCTCATCCCAGTGAGTATTATTGAATCCCAACTGCTAACAGTAGTCGTAATTCTGACTATACGCATATTTCAATGGCGTCGGCATCGAAGGGCAGATAACTCTTGTAAATGTATCCCGGAAATGACAGATCATTTCGCCATTGTATTTATGTAGTAAACCGGACTGATTAATTCTATAAAAATGGATTCCTAACTTAAATTCCCTGAATTGAGGAAGTTCTAAAAAGTTTTCCGCATTTTTTAAAAAATTGTCAACAAGTGGGACCATTTGCGTCAGCATTTTTTTTATTTGAACAAATTTTTGAAAAATATCATTTAAGCTTTAAAAAACACTAACATTCGTAATTTAATTGTTACCTCTGGCACAAATGATGGTCGAACCTTTAAAAAAATCGAATTTTTTTTTACTGCCTAGTATTCAGGTCTACCTCTACTCCAGCGACTCGGTTTTAAAAAATATCCATGAAGTGTGGTCCTGTTAACTATGTCGAAAAAATGTTTTACTTAAGTATATACCATTTATTTTCCCCATAGTTGTATTTATAACTATCAAGCTTGAAATGATGCTACTAGGATCCTAATATTTTTTTTTTTCTAATATCCCCTTTTTTAAAGAATTAAGATAAAACAAAGAAATATGTGAGAGATCGTTTCGACATTACTTTGTCAACAGGCCCTCCTTTATCACATCGATATTTTTCGAAACCGTTAAGTCGCATGAGTTTTCTGTATGCTAAATAACTGTGACTCGGCCATTATTATCTTCATTTGTACCGTACTTTCTTGAAAAATAAAATGTTCATCCTTCGTTTTAAAATAGAATATGTTGATTTTTTAAATACTTTTATATTGATAAGTCGGGAATAGTACCGTCAAATAAAATTAACTTAAAAAATGTCTAAAATTACTAGCGGAAAAAAGTCTGCTATTATATCCAGAGCCTTGTAAAATAGCAAAAATTTAATTGGTGAACTATCAGTGCTAAGCAGATATCTTGGTCGTTTTCGGATAATGTGGCCCCTTTTGAAATATTCATGATGTGCATGTTGCTACGTCACAGATCTCTCTATATCACTACGCTACTTAAAAAATATTACTATTGAACAATTAATTATATATCAAATTAGAAATAAGTTCCAAGTTTCGCTCGTTTAAAAAAACAAAAAACACCTCTCGCTAATACTTGTGTACTTTCCATTCAGAAAAAAAACTTTGAGGTATTGATTTTATGAAATTATATCGTGTGTGAATCCAGTAGACTACATGACAATGGCGAAATGCACGGATTTTCCGTGATACATGTTCACGTTAAGTCTTGTTTTGGTTTGAACTTTACTATATATTTTTAGGTACATTATACAATTTCGTTGTGGATTAACTTTAAAAGTTGCCTTGAATTCCATATTAAAATGATAGGAATACATGTTTAGCATTAAGATATTTCAATATTCCTAAAAGGAATTAAATCCCTTAAGATAACTATTAAGAAAAAGACGAAAAGAGTCAAACGATTTCGCCATTGTACTACCCATTTAAAAAAAAAAAAAAAGAAAAAAGTCTTGATTAGTTCCTAAATGTTTTCACATTTAACGGAGCTCAATTGTGCAACGTTTAATTTATATGAAAAATAAGACTCCACGTTCCGGAAGGGGCATCACAATCCTTAAGCTAAGAGTTTTTAAAGAGAACTTAAGATTAAAAGTATTTTTATATTTTATAAAACACAGGCGGTTGATGGATTTAAATATTTCTTGTAAAAAGGAGGTCCGATAATCATTTTATTTCTCATATTACAAATAAAAATGCTTGAAGTTCCGTGATTTGAAGCAGATATTTCCCGTTACATCGCTAAGTTTCCAGTATGAAAAAAAAAAAAAAAAAAAAAATCGGGAATATGTATCTAAAGAAAAATATTGTGACCTTTAATAATTAGAATTTGATATTAGCTGTAGAAAAAAAAATCCCATACTGTAGGTTAAGATAGAAATTCGTGAAAATATTGGCGGCCCTGAAAAGGGCCATTTTGATAGTGTTTTAAGCAGATTTACTTGGCAGCTTTCTGGGTCTTCTTGGGCAGAAGAACAGCCTGGATGTTGGGAAGGACACCACCCTGGGCAATGGTCACTCCGGACAAAAGTTTGTTCAATTCTTCGTCATTACGGATGGCCAGTTGCAAGTGACGGGGGATGATTCTGGATTTCTTGTTGTCTCTGGCAGCATTTCCTGCTAACTCAAGAACCTCAGCGGCCAAATATTCCATGACGGCAGCCAAGTAGACGGGAGCACCAGCACCGACTCTTTGGGCATAGTTGCCTTTTCGGAGAAGACGATGGATACGACCAACGGGGAATTGAAGCCCAGCACGAGAAGAGCGAGTCTTGCTCTTTCCCTTAACTTTACCTCCCTTACCACGTCCAGACATGATCAGCTCGTTACTATACAGTTCAAACCAAAGCACTGTTTTCTGGGAATGATGAGATTCGCATTAAATAAGAGAGAGTAGGCTCCAAATTACAGCCTGTGTTTGAGCGCGCTGATTTAAAAAAATAATCCTTGTCTATTTTTGGACCAATCAGAACGAAGCAAAAACGGACGGCTAACAGCAGCTGCTGGAGCCTACTCGTTTAGTATATAAGTCAAGTCGTGGTGGATACCCCTCATTGAGAAAATTTAAACATGCCTCCTAAGGTCAGTTCTAAAGGTGCTAAGAAGGCTGGGCAGACCAAGGCCCCACGCGATGGCAAGAAAAGAAAGAAGAAGAGGAAGGAAAGCTATTCCATCTACATCTACAAAGTGATGAAACAGGTTCACCCCGATACCGGCATCTCCAGCAAAGCTATGTCCATCATGAACAGCTTTGTCAACGATCTTTTTGAAAGAATTGCCGCTGAAGCCAGTCGCTTGGCCCACTACAACAAACGTTCAACTATCACCAGCCGTGAAGTCCAGACCGCTGTCCGTCTCCTTCTGCCTGGAGAATTAGCCAAACACGCTGTGTCTGAAGGAACCAAGGCTGTCACTAAATATACCAGTACCAAGTAAATTAAAACAATTCGAATGAACACAAAACGGCCCTTTTAAGGGCCTCTCATATTTTAACGATGGTCGATCATTTCAACTTTTTATGCGGTTTTTTTTTTTTTTTTTTTCTAAGAAATATACCATAACTGGTAATTAAACTTATTTTTATATAGTTACATTTTTGCGGCACCAAGAATTTGGTCCCTTTTGGAATATTAAGTAGTCCTTAACATTTAAATGTTTAATACGCTTTGAATTACTAAACTGAAGATAATCTTAATGTCATTGTTAATTTTGTGGCAATGATTGTGTTTTAAATAACTATTTCAATATTTTCGTTTTATTTTGGTATGAACTTTTAGAGTCATTATCTGACACCTTGTGGGGTGGTGGCTAGCAAAGTAGTCTTGCAATACTAGTGCGCTCTTCACTGAATGTCTCTGGTCTAAGTAAGCTGAGTAAATAATAAATCACGTCTTAATTTTGGTTCTGAAGTCATTAAATTTATTGACTTGGAAAATAGTTATATTATAAATCCCTTTTAGGTAAATTATTTACATGAACTATGTAGATAATGGGAATTCCACAAGTTGTTGATAACTATAATGCTATTGCGAACTGTTCAAAAAGTATCAAAAGCCTTTTTATATTTAACCGTTGACGTCTACATTGTCTAGACAAATACATTTAAATATACATATTTCTACTTGAAAATTTTCTTAGCATTCCATTCCCGCCAGACAGCTAAATGAGATTGTTTTCTAAAACAATTGCAGGATGTGTAGGACTCTTAAAGAAACAACCGTGCAGCTTTATATGATTAAAAGCTTCGATAAATGCTCGTAAGTGCCTAGGGATTTAGAAGAAAATAACATTTTCTGACTTAATAAAACCTCAGCCTTTTTTTTTTTTTTTTTTTTTTTTTTTTTTTGTAACCTGGTGTAAATGTTACCGAATTTGGCAAGCCTACTCATTGAACCGAAGGGAAGAAATGTTTGGAGTAAAAAAAATTGATTAACCTCTTAGATGTTGACTAAAATTGAAAAAAATCTCTACAAAACTCGTTAAAAAATTTTTTCAAACACGATTTAAAAGATATAAACTAGAATTGGTAAAATCTTGTGAATGTCTTTAAACAGGTATAGACAAGTAATTCAGCTCGTATATCTGTTGGGTGGGCTGAAAAGTTCATAAAATAAAATGTAATTTTATTTTTCAACTTAGTCTATTTTGCGGCCCACACACTGCTTTCATCAGCGTTGCAGTGCTTTGATCCCTCTGGTCTAAAGTCAACTTCAGATATGATTATCAATGAACTTTTCAGCCCACCCTTTTATGCGGTATTTGTTTCTGTGAATGTAGTAACTTAAACTTTTTGCTTAGATGTGGCATAAGGCCGTATGAATGGGGCGCACTATTAGTCATTCGGGTAAGTTTAAATCTAGCCTGCCAACCATTACACCACCCGAGGTGCCCATTTTATTTATTTATATATATATATATATATATATATATATGGAAACACGCCAATAAATGTCACTATTATTATTTATTTTTATTTTTTTCCCAGAGCTTACCTTGGAAACAAGTCTCATTAGGCTTGTATATCTCAATATAACTGGGTGAAAGGAATAACTGATGTTATCAATTTAAAAAATTGTCTCACCATATTACCAAAAAATGAGCAAAATTTGATAGTATTTTAACTGCTGGTATTGTTTAAGATTAAAACATTGCGATCTTCATTTGTCCAACTGTTGTTTGTGTTTGTTTTTTTGTTATAAGATATTTTTAACACTCTTCGTAAAAAAAAAAAATAACGAGAAATTTTAAAACTGTTCTATGACTGGAATAAAGTTTTTAAAGTCTCTGATCTGAAACGGAAGATTTAAACGGAGTATTTTGTGCTTTGAATTCGTGTTTATGCAACGTCAAAAATTCAAGGGATTTTAAAGATTTATCACTTACCACCAGGCCAGGATTTATTAAAGAAAAAACCCAAAATAGTATTATTTTGGAAAGGAGTAAGAAAATGTTCATGCATCGGCCGGGAATCGAACCCGGGCCGCCCGCGTGGCAGGCGAGCATTCTACCACTGAACCACCGATGCTCCTGTCACGTAGGTTAAAAAACAAGAATAATTTATCATTGTACTTTCCGATTTTTTTAAGGTTCTATAAGCTATATGTAGTATGATAGTCAGCAAGTTAGGCCATTGGTTTTAAGTTTGATTTATAGTGGCGCTCCATGCTTCTGGCCTTGAGTCACATTTAAGTTAATCCTTGTAAATAACTACGTAAGCAGTAGCCGATGTGTAGGGACAGAGATGGGACTAAAAAAAGATAAATGGCTGAAACAAAACTAGTCGGTTATGCGCTTTCATCCACTGGGAATACATCATACGGAGAGCGATGATGGGATAGGATTTGAAATAAGATATTGCTGCACCAGTTATCCATTAAAAGGTCTGTCAGTTGTAAAAGTCAATAGAAATTTCATTTTTATTCATTTCTTAACTAGCGTAGGCAGGAAACACCATGACAAACACACAGACACGCCCACTAAACCGGGCAAACAACAATTTAGGCTTTCAGTATAAACTAATAATTAGTATTAAATATTTACTTCTGTGTCCACATTCGCATCGGTGGTTCAGTGGTAGAATGCTCGCCTGCCACGCGGGCGGCCCGGGTTCGATTCCCGGCCGATGCATGTACGTCTTTTAATCTTTTTCTACCTTGATTTTAAGGTTTTCAATGTTTCGCTGTATGCTTTTAAAAGTATACTGGTAAAATAACAGCAGTCATATTGATAAGTGTATTTTTCGGTCTGTATTTGTGTGTTCGCGCACGCGTGTGTGTGTATATATTATATATATATATATATATATGGGATAAATTGGAAATAAATACGTGAGTATAAAAATAGGTTGTATTGAAAAACATAGTCCCCACCGCATATTATTTTTAGAACTATTAGCCAAAGTTAAAAAGTTTCCATGTTTTAGATTTTCATCACAGCAGGTACGTGGTGCCTTCAATAAGTTTCTAGACTTTTTTTGTACTGGCATTTAAAATTGGCGTAGACTCCTGAAAATGCAGTATCTTATTGCTATACTTCTTATGAAATGACTGACCAATTTTTATGATTTCAGCTTCAAATGAACAGCTACAGCACGAATTGGAATACACTACTAAAGCCTGATTGGAAAAATGCCACAGAAACCTATGGAATGCTTCAGATTGCTTTTGGACCATCTTGCATGAATCAAGCATCAGTTTTTGAGTGGCATAAGAGATTCAAGGAAGCCAGGGAGTCTGTGAGGGAAGATGAGAGGTGTGGGACGAGTAAAGAAGTCAATACACCAGAGTTGATTGGCCAAAGGGTTAGGGTTACGATGTTGAGGTTTTAAGGGAGTTCAGGAAGAGGCCAGCACTCTTCAAATCGGGTCAGTGGCATTTCCACCAGGACAATGCACCAGTCCACAACTCCATCCTTGTCACAGACTATTTGACCAAGATGGGCATCAAGACAGTTCCTCAGTGTCCCTATAGTCCAGACATTGCTCCATGTGACTTTTGTTTATTCCCTAAGCTCACAAGCAGTCGTTGTGACAATTGAGGAGATGAAAGAGGCTATGACGAAGGTCATTGACACGCTCAAACAAGAGGACTTCCATGGGGCCTTCCAGAAGATGTTGGAATGGTACAACAAGTACATTGCAGCCGGAGGAGATTTTCGAAGGGGATTAGAGTTTCATGCGTGTACTATCAATAAAAGTGCCCATACGAAAAAAGTCTGGAAACTTACTTAATGGTCTTCGAAAGTTATTAAATGAAACTAGAAAAACCACAAAATTTTAAATATTCAATTTACGTTGGTAGCGTTCTGTTTCAATTTTATGTCATGTCATTAGCGTTCAAAAATTTATTTAAAAAAAAAGAAAATCCATGCCACATGAGTCTATCTGTCTGTTAAAACGAACAGATAAGATAGATAGATGTTAAAAGAATGTACATGCTCAAAGAACATCTATATATGTTTATAAAAATCGATACCACATCTCCGTTAATATTTCATGTCTATCTATTATAAGCATACTATAACTCTCCTTCTTTATCAGTGTTAACATATTTGTCTATAATTCGACTATCAGTTTACCTATCATTCTAAATATATAATATATATACACGATGAAACCGAATTATTTTAAATGAGCGATTAAATTTTTCATATATGAGTGTGTGTGTGTGTGTGTGCGTAGAAAAGCTAAAACGAAAGAAAGATATATGTTTGATGGTTTGTTTATTTGACAACGCGTTTCGACTTCAATCGTTTGTTTGAATACAAAAATATTTTATCAAAATTATTTTTGTATAAGAAATAATTATGATTGATAAAATTTTGATTCAACTGGAAGTATTTATCAGTGCTTGTGGATGTTGCTAAGATTCAACTAATTTTTATACCAAAAGAGGCCGTCGCAGCAATAATGATTCTCTATAGAAACATCAAAGTGAAAGTACGTTCTCCAGATAGAGACACAGACTACTTTGACATAGTAGCAGGAGTACTGCAAGGAGACACACTAGCCCCATATCTCTTTATCATCTGTCTAGACTACCTGCTTAGAACATCGATTGATAAATCAAAGAAAACGGCTTCGAGCTGACAAAGAAAAGAAGCAGAAGATACCCCACAAAAACAATTACCGACGCCGACTATGCCGATGACATAGCGATTCTTGCAAATACACCCAACCAAGCCGAAACACTACTGCATAGTCTGGAATGAGCTGCCGCAGGCATTGGCCTCCATGTCAATGTACACAAAACGGAATACATGTGCTTTAATCAACACTAGGCGGTAGCTCTCTGAAACTTGTAGACAATTTCACCTACCTAGGAAGCAGTGTCTCATCAACCGAAAAGACATCGACACGCACCTAACAAAGGCATGGACAGCTATCGATAAACTATCGGTCATATGAAAATCAGACCTGACCGATAAAATGCAACGCAGTTTCTTCCAAGCAGCGGTCGTGTCGATACTACTATATGGATACACTACATGGACGCTAACTAAACGGATGGAGAAAAAACTTGACGACAACTACACACAAATGCTGCGAGCAAATTTGAACAAGTCCTGGAGGCAACACCCCCACAAAGCCCCAACTGTACAGCCACCTACCTCCCATTACGAAAACTATCAAAGTTAGACGAACCAGACAGGCAGGACATTATTTAATGACAAAACCATTTTAATACAAATAATCAGTTCTATTTCAAACAATTCAGTTTAGCATAAGTACAAAGTTTGATTATCAAAAACATTTCTATTTCAAGCTATTCATTTTATTCAAACAGTTCTAATTCAGATAATTCAGTTTAGTATAACACTAGATTTTGTTTACACACAATTAAATAGGAAAACAGTTCTATATTAAACAATTCAGTTTAGTGTAAGTACAGTTTCAATTTCAAAAACTGTTTCATTTCAAACAATTCAGTTTAGCATAAGCACGCAATTTAAATGTAGGTACACAGTTTAATTGTCAAAAACATTTCTATTTCAAGCTATTCAGTTTAGTCAAACAGTTTTAATTCAAACAATTCAGTTCAGCATAAGTATGCAGTTTAGTTCTATTCAACCTATAGATAGGGCCCTATCAGTTGCTACCATTCCGGGACAGAGTGGATCTGGGAGTAATGGCAATGAAGGGGTACTCCACATTCCCCAATGCTCCAACATCACTGGAACCTCACCATCAGATTGTTTAGTGTCATATCCAGGACACTCATGGAGGGGGTCTTTCCTCTCTGCAGAGAAGCAGTCGTTGTATTCTTCAGCGTCAGCCGACTGGGCAAGAAAAGAAAGAGGTATGTGTGCATAATACACACACACACACACACACACACACCTTTCTTTCTTTCTGTCTGTCTGTCTGTCTGTCTCTCTCTCTCTCTATATATATATATATATGAATTGTCATCCACAGAAAGACTGTTTCGTTGTATCACAACTCTTCATTGTGGTTAGACCCATGAGAGTGTAGTCGAGAGTGACCAAAAGGTTCCCTTTTCAATAGTTTCTACACCGGGGTGTCGGGGAGGGCACTACTCCTTTTCCTGGATTGCTCCACTTACTCTTGATCCGTTCCTTATGCTGAGTGTTAAGGAAAGAGGCATCAAGAACCATTTTATGAGTCTTTGGTATGACTCTAACTGGGGCTGAACCCAGGTCTGCCGGGCCATTGGCGAACACTCTAAACATTATGGCAATGGACCGGTATATATTTATGAATATACATAAAGATATATATATATGTGTGTTCGAGTGTCTGTGAATGTCCTATCGGAGTAAATTGTTCGTGAAGATCTCAAGTCTCTGCAGATGTTCTTTGTGTGTGTGTGTGTGTGTGTGCATACATACATATGTGTGTGTACGAGTTCGTGTGTAAGTGTATTGGTGTGTATGTATGTACATATAGGAATATATATATATATATATATACTATTTTATTGTATTGAATTAATTAAGAAGGCTATTGCAATGCGAAATAATAATTATTTGAGTTCAATTAATTCAATATAATAAAATAAAATAATTGTGCAATGCTTCAAGCAAATTACCAAATACTTTTATTCGTATATATATATATATATATATATATATATTGCAATTTTATTTAGTCAACAAAACTGGACACTTGTAACAATAATAATATTATAAAAAAAATAAAGTAAAATAAAAAATGGAGGAAAGAGATCCTTCTTTACAATTCAAAGTAGTTTATTTTGACAAAAGGAAGGTCACTCCAGTTAGTTACATATGTGTCCCAATACAAATATGACAAGTAACTCATAAATACAAAAAAGAAGTAAAAATAAATTCTAAAAAATCTTTCATCTACTGATACACTCACTAAACAGGGAAAGAAATCACTACTTCTCCCCTCCAGCTAAACAAGGGTTCACGCGTTTATCTTATGTTTTTTTTTCTTAGAGACCACGTCCCTAAAATGTCCTTTTTTTTTTCTTTTTTTTAATAAAAAGCCACTCTCTCATACTTTTCTTTTTCTGGGAGACAACGTCTTTAATAATGTTGTTTCTTCTTCTTTTTCTTTGTCCGTCGATAGAGCGAGTAATGGCGTCTGAGACTTGTGTAGTTGTTGGTGTCGACTGAAATCGTTACTTCTATTTTTTTTTGAGTAACTATTCCTCTAAAATATAAATTTAAGTAGTAGAAACCTATTTTCTTCGATTTCTTTCTTTCTTTTATCTTCTTTTCAGCTTGTGCTAACTTCGAATTCCTTCCTGGAATTCTGAGTTTAATACAAAATCCTTCTGGTGGACTTAAATTCTTCTTCTTTCTTTTCTTTTCTTTTTGGCTTTCAAGCCATCTTTGAATCCCCTTCTGGAATTCTGAAAAAAACAATAAATCCCTCAAGTGGACTTAATTCTTTTTACTCAGCTCCATTTGAGTTAAGGAGTAAAAAACGCAGTCTAATTCTAAGGCCTCCTGTTTTCAACTGACAACGGTTGATTTCGGTTGGTAAAGCCAGGGACAACAGCACCCCCCTCCAGAGACTCCTGCCAATCATTAAAGATCATCAGCCGCACATAGATTTTCACCAAACACAAAAGCTAACCAGAAAAAAAAACACAATATAAAATAGGTAAAGAATTGACCCAAAAATGTTGGCGCTCCATTCAATAAACCCAAATATCGATAAAATTTCCACAATATTTAATATGCTCAAATAAGTATTAATCATTTGTCCGCACAAAGTTACATGGTTTCAAATATTGTCATCTAACACCCATAATTCTATTTAATATTAACCTTTTATTTGCACACCGTTATATGTTTTCAAGTATTGGTATTTTAACATCAGTAATTCTATTCATGAAATATTCCTATGTAATATAAATACTTTGCACACAGCAGTATGGCTTATATCCACAAATAATAATCCTTAGTAAATGATTGAATAGTTTTATTTGATTCAAAGATTCGGACCCTAAAAAATTCGGATCAAAGTGGACCTGGAAGTAATGGCATTGAAGGAGTACTCCTCATTCCTCAAAGTTCATACCAAGGACACTCGTTGAGGAGGGGGGGCATCTTACCCCTCTGCAAAGGTGCAGTTCCTATATTCTACTTTCCCTGCTAACAAGACTCGTATCTTAATTACCTTAAAATTTTGTTTCAATAATTTTACTTCTATGGAGATGAATGAATAAACCAAACCATAATTATTATGTAAGAAAAAAAAAGTTATAATAAATTATTCAATAATTCTATAATTTTCCAGAGGTAGTTATAAGGGTTTTTATTGTACACTCGAAAGTTGCAGTTTACTCTTTACTTTTTCAATGAATTCCTCCCTGAATTAATAGACGGAATCGCGGTGGCGTAATGACTAAAGTGCTGGACTACGGCCTTGATGTAAGTGTGTTTCAACTCCAGTTACATTATTACGTTCACCGTCAAAGTAATCCTTTCGGTAAAGGTATAGAACCCCCTTATCCCCAGCTATGGCTAAAATAATATCACTGCTCTTCAACAAGAATAGCGTTGGCATTAAATACCCTTCAGAGGTTGAGATGCCATTAAAAAAAGAAACCGAACTATATATATGTGTGTGTGTGTGTGTGTGTGAGAGAGAGAGAGAGAGAGAGAGAGAGAGAGAGAGAGAGAGGTTTCAGGGATAGAATATTTATTGTACAAAAAAGTATATGTATATAGAATTTGGTACACGACCTCAAAATGAAAGCGGGTGCTGGTCTTCACCAATCTATCTTTAACTTAACTAGTACCATTTACTGACACAAAGATTATTATATTTCTTTCATCATAGCTTCGCGTTTATTTTGAAAATCTTCCACACTATATTCACCAAAATATACCAGTTACTCTATGGGAGTCTTAAGTAATTCCATATCTACAAAAATTGCGTAATGATAGAGCATTATCGTTTATCTAGCAGCTATTTATTTGAAGTGAATGTATTGTCATTAATATCAAATAAAACCAGCTAAGTCTGTGCTTAATGCTCAATCGTAAATGTATTTGTTTATTTATGTCAAGTAAAAGTGGTTCAGAAGAGGGGAGATTTTATTTAACATACATAATGAAACATTTAGGATATATATTTTTTTTATTGCGAATTCTTACATTCACAATTGAGCATAATGTTAACAAAACATTCATGCTATAACTCAATTACCACATAGTTAATTTTTAGCGCGCTGATTTTCAAAACATTTACATTTCATGCATTTTTCGACCAATCAGCGTCCAGTAAATAGAACATACATAAGTAGAGTCCATCGTAGCCTTCCTAGTTTCCAGTTAGTATTATTAGGTACACCGTCTGAGCAAAAAGCGTTGTAAAATTACTACTTTCATCTTCATTACTACGAGATTCTGAAAATGGCTCCAGAGACTAGCTCGAAAGGTGCAAAGAAGGCTGGTAAAGCTAAAGCTGCCCGTACTGGCGATGGCAAGAAAAAAAGGAAGAAGAGGAAAGAAAGCTATTCCATCTATATCTACAAAGTCTTGAAACAAGTACATCCTGATACCGGCATCTCTAGTAAAGCTATGTCCATCATGAACAGCTTTGTCAATGATCTTTTTGAAAGAATAGCCACTGAAGCCAGTCGCCTGGCCCACTACAGCAAACGTTCAACCCTCTCCAGCCGTGAAGTCCAGACTGCTGTCCGTCTCCTTTTGCCCGGAGAATTGGCTAAACATGCAGTGTCTGAAGGAACCAAAGCTGTCACCAAATACACAAGCACTAAGTAAACTAATTGTGTGTGTATGATATATATAAGGGCTCTTTTTGTGCTACATCCCATTTTGATGACGGTAAATTACTGTTAAATATTTACCGCATTTTTGGCTGATTCCAAGTAGAAAACAGTCGGCTGAAAACTTTTTTTCGTAAAAACTGTTTTTATTCAGACACCTATTTCTTTCATTATTTTCTTTTCATGTAAACTTGTGATTTTAATTCTTCGAAATATTGTATGATAGTCTACTCAAAATTTTAGATTTGACACCGAAGTAGAATCATTCATTCTAAAAAGTTCGAATGTCAATTCGGACTAATGGTTCTGTATTCATACTTATGAATTTAAAGCAACTAAATAGATTTTTCTCTTAGACAACTAAGAATACCCGCGAAACCTTTTAAATGCCATGAATGTAAAATAGAACTTAATGTGGATTATTTTTTTTTTTTTTTTTTTTTTCTTTAATACTGAACTAGTACGTACCGACAGTGCCTTTGTAGAATTTGTTTACAGGAACAGTCTCCCCGCATTTAATGACACTTGTCTTTTCGAATTAAGACATTTGTTTACAACTGCCACTTTAAACAATACTTCATATTTCCCTTATTTTATTTTTTTGAGATGCCGTAAAACCCACATTCTCGACTTGAAAAACCAGTTACATTTATAAACTGACATAAAATAAATATTTCTAGAAAACTAGGATGCACAAAAATAAGCACTTGCTAAAGCTTTTTTCCTCTACATCCGTAGATTGAATTCTTCAATTCACAGCAGGCGAGTGGGATTTTGTTAATGTAAAAATACTGAATGAATTTGACTAACATATTTGAATATTTGTGTGGTATTTATGTATATATTAGACGACACTTTTTCTACGGAGGCCCACTAGAGAACAATATAAAAACGTCACTTCAGATAAAACGCAAGTTAAAATTAAGTAAAGATAAAAAAAACAAACTTGAGTAATATTGAACAGTGGATATCAAGGTTAACCGGTAGCTATACGGTAATGTAAATCATACCACTTGAAGAAAAAATTCTACCATACGGGTAAAAAAAGACAAAAATTGGTTTTATATAGGCATGGAAAAAATACACGCACTTTCTTATTGCAGACAAGAATTCCTATATTTTTGTTATTGCATATTGTCTCCTAAAATTTACAAGAACGCAACTTCTTCGTCTTTTTCATTGCTATATTGAAATATCGCTCCTTTTCAATAAGGTTGTCCCGATTTTTCGGTGACTTCTCTTAAAAGTGAATTGAAAAACATTTGTGCTTTAATTCTCTTCCTTCACAGAAAGGTGGAGATACTTTTGACCTGTCGAGGTCCCATTTGTAAAAAAAAATTTTTTCCTCAATTAATTTTGGGCATCTTGTCATTAGTGAATTTGTCACAGTCCTATATACTAAATTGACAAAGGTTTTTACTGATGTTAACATGATCTCTAAGAAGATCAATAAAGGAATTAACTTGTGTGTGGGTATGTAGGGGAATTACTGACCATTTCGCCATTGTATGTATATACGTTACCCTCGGATTTTTTATTTGCGAGTGTGCTATACTTATTAGTTTTCGGTAAATTAGAATCTAGTCGGAAACGTTCCTGGTATATCAAACCTGAATTATTTACCTTGATAACTAGTGTTGATGGATGAGGAATCGCCAAGCTAGCAGAATGAAATAAGCAGACCGATTATAAACTCTTAATTTCTCCCAAGACCTTTAGTGTGAGTGGGTTAATAATCCCTTTTTAGCATACTGAAAAAAGGTACCTGTACAAATTTCCTCACCAGTAAATTTTTTTCCCTAAGATATATATATGAGAGAGAAAAATAAAATTTTCTTCCTCGGATTATTTTTAGTATTTGATATGCCGACCATAACTGAAGCTCTGAAAGAAAAGCACCCGAAATAAATGTAAAATTTGGGCTTAAATTAAAATTGTCTTCTGTTACACTTTGCCGATCAAAAACCTTTTTTCAAACCAACAAAAATTCATGAATTTCTTATCAGGAAGAAAAACTTTATACCCCCATTATACTTAAATTTTGTGGGTTTTTCTTAAGCTGGTTAATAAATTGTCTCGCGCTCTAGATAATTCAACACTTTTCCAACATGTGTGCTGTTTGTTTTTGTTTTTTATGTTTTTTCCCTTCCCTCTCTTTAAGGTGAGTGGTGTAATAGCTGAAGTTTGAATTACAGTGGCGCTATTACGTTCACTTTTAAACTAATACTAATACTCTAGGGGAAAGTTATGAATCTTATTCTTGCAGCTATGGGTTAAATAGTATCACTGCTGTTCATTCTTCATTAAATAACCCACGATCGTTGATGTATCTTTCTTGAAAACAAAATATTCAAAATTGTCATTATATATATATCTTCCACATCACCTGGAAGATAAACATGACAATATTTATAATGTACCTATTTCGTCTTTTACTGCATTAAACTAAACGTAGTGAGGAAAGGAAAGCGCAGTTCCTCTCTAATGTTCCCATATTTGATTTTTTTTTTTTTTTTTTTTTTTTTCCTTCATTGGACATTTCGTGAGAAGTTTACAGTCGCATTCTTCTCGGTATTCTATCTTTTGAAATCTATTGAATTTTCTTTGTCATATGGTGCAACATACTTTCTATTCCCATTTTCACCATCCTGTTTAGTGAAGTTAGTTAACGATGAACCACTGGCGTCGGAATTCAGTCTGTTTTGAGCTGGGGCAGTAGCAACACAAGGAATTCTTTTTTTATGCCAGTGTATTAAGGAAATCTTTGTAACACATAAAATCAACCCCCTCTTCTCTATGGAAGAAATTGTTTGCGAATAAAGTATTTTGGTGGGTTTAATTAAAAAGGTGATGGATAAAACTTTTTTTTACTCCACTCTTGTTTATGCTAAAAGAAAATCTACTTAATACTCCGATAACAAATATAAATAAACATAAGATGATTTTGATCAAACTTTGAATAGTTAGCACAGGTAACCGAAAGTCTTGGTCACGCTTTAAAGATGAAAACTTACGAAGCTTTTTGCTTCGATGTGGTACAAGGCCGTATGAATGGGCATTTAATGGGGCTAGGGTTCGACTGCTGGTACGGGAACAGTCCAACAAAGGCAGACCTTGAATCAAGTCCTGCCTGGTGGGAAGCAGTGACAAATATCGGCATCCAATGAGACTAAGTCACTAGTAAAAATTCATTCATCTCGCTTGCTAACCATTACACCACTCGAGCACCCTAACTGACGAGATGTAATTTAAATTGAAATACAATCATAAATATTCTATCAAAAACTAATCTCCTTTTCTCTATTATATATATATATATATATAATGAAATATTCAATCCAGTAAATCCGGAAGAGGAAATAATTCCAATCAAGACAAATAAAATATTCAAAAATAGAATATTAAATTCAAATATTCCTGGTAAAGAGCTCAATATAAATAAAATCCACATAGCAAATACCCCCCCCCGCAAAAAAATCGGTCACATTAGGATAAATTTATTTACATTTATTTTTGGAAATACATTTATTATCCTAATGTGACCGATTGTTGTTTTTATTTGTGTCTTTATATATATATATATATATATATATATATATATATATATATATATATATATATATATATATATATATATATATATATATATATATATGAGTGTGTGTGTTATTAATACCAGGTCCTCTTTGACCTAGAGTGGTAGTGCCTGTTAGGGTCTCAACGACTGTTCAAATAGATTGGTTTAAAAATTATTTGTATTCGATAGGACAGTTTTAGATTAAATTAAAATTAAAGTTTCTTTTATTTCAGTGAGAAAGGCGACTACCATCCTCAACTATGACTGTATGAACTCTTTATGGCTCTAGTTTGGTTGTCATTCCCTTTTAGTTCCAGAAAATAAATGGAATGCTTACACCCATGCACATTTTTTCTCAGACTGTCTTGTTTTATTCCACTAATCAAATATGAACTACCAGTCGGCTGGCGCTTTAGAATAGCCCGACTGCATCTCTGCAGAGGGGTAAGATCCTCCCTCCAATGAGGGTCCTCGATATGACAGTAAGGTCCTTGAGCTTCAGAGAATGTTAAGTCACCCCTAAATTCCCAGGTCCACTAACCCATAGGAATTATTTTCTATATTGTGTGCGAATAAAACTTAGTGTGAACAATACTTGAGACCATTCAATTGTATGGAAACAAGCATATATATAATGATTTGGCATTAAATAACCAAGTATTAATATCCCATGAAACCTATATGAACCGACTTTCAGTATTTAACGCAGGTTGAATTTTAGTTTTATTTGAAAGAAAGTATTATTCAAAGCAAAATAACATCTACATTTTTAATATATTTTAGAAATTTCAATTGCCAAGAGTTGACGACCTTACCCAACTCGAGGTTACACTATCACTGGTATTAGATTCCAAATTAGGTCAAAATTAAGAGTTTTCCCGTCACTTCATAGTTATTAAGGTGTACTTCAGTTTCAAGCTAGGATTATTAGTACAGAAATCCAAGCACAAAAAAAAAAAAAAAAAAAAAAAAAAAAAAAAAAAATCGTATCAGAAACAGCTCATTATCGGATTTAACGTAGACAAGGGGGGGGGGGAAGCACGTTAACACGGTTTTTGAAGGTGCAATTAAAACTTATGAAATTTTACTTTAATATTTAGCGTTTTACCAAGTAATCTACAAGTCTTTCATTACCTCTAAAAAAAGTAATTTTTTCCCCTTTATTCGAATTTCCTTTTTCTATAACAATTTAGATTTTTTGCATGCATTTCTGAAAGCTTTCCAGAGAATGAACAAATTTTCCTTTTAAAAAGTATTATCTTAACATTACAAGCACGTTGTTTCAAAAATGCTCATCTAGAATTAATTTGAATCAATGAGTGTTTGAAAAATTCACTGCTTTTTGTTTAATCTTTGGTGTCTTCAACAGAAGACAAAATACAAGCATCCTTCAAAATAAGAGTGAAACGTAAAATAAGTGCGAAAGCATTAAAGAGTTTTTCAACCCGAATACAAGGAAGAGAAAAAAAACTTAAATGAGGGTTTCTATGAGTTTCCATATAAGTCTCTTGCTTTAAAAATTGTATTTTTCAATTTGCAAAAATATTCTTTAACATTTAGCCTTTAATTGGAAAAAAAATTACAAGAAAATTACAAGTTTACTCCCTCTTTAAGCAGAACTAATATCAATACAAGTTTTATATTAAATAAAAACAAGCGCTCAAAACATTTTAAATTTGATATCAACATTTTTTGGAGGGGGTAGTATTGTCTTCCAACAGCTCCCAATTTAGTTGTTACACGCACACGCCCCAACTGATTAGATTGGGCCATAGAGGGGGCCAATTAACCGACCCGAGAAGTTTTTGGCAAAATAGCTTCTGATAAGTCAGTTATAAATATAACCTATCGTCTAAAGCCCTAAAATATCAATGTTTTTCAAATCAGAAATTGCTTAAGGAAGCCTTTTAAATGTTAGAGTACACACACAAAGATGGGGGTGCATTCATAAATTGTATTCATATGGCAACAATAATATGTAAGCTTTTAGAAATATAACTTTGCACACTGCTCTGGTAAAACACTCGTTAAGTTTTAGAAACCTATTGTTTGTGTGCGGTCTAATTTCACGAAGATCTTGAAGTCTATGAATTTGTCAAATGGGAAGAGTCTAAAATTATCTACTCTACTAGGAAAAAATGTTAGACAAGATCTAAGCGTGGGCCTTCTATAGCACAGGTAAGAGGTAAAAAAAAAGCTTCGCTGAGATTCCCTTTTCCGAGCGCCTGCCATCGTTCAATGCCATAGGTGCTGTCTGGTGAAAAGTCTCCGTCCAAGCCGAGATATAACACCACTGTACCACGTCGTTATATCACCTTGCTTCTTTGCGTGTAGGGAAGCTTGGCACAAGGCAGTCTTTAAAAGCAGATTAAAATAAACTGCTTGACAGATTAAGTCCAAGAAAATGCAGGAATTCAAATCAATTTTTCGTTTTCCGACACACCGAGAAATTAAGTATAGTTATAAGTAGCGAGAAAAGTTCATTTTAGTTTGATAGGATATTTTTCTACTTTAAAGTAGAAACATACTAGTTAGTGTCAAAGGACACTGTATTCAAGTTAAGTTATATCCCATTAATAAAACAAGAAATTGAACACGGCTCAACCTATACTGGAATATTGTCCGCACCTCGAGTGGGGGGTGGCTAATGGTTAGCCAGCTACACTAGCAAGCCTTCACGAATGAGTTAGTCTCATTGGGTGCCCAATTCATACGGCCTTGTGCCACATCTGAGCAAAAACGTTTAGTAAATTGCTCTACTGGAATTTTGCAGTGACAAATTGTCACTTGTAACAATTTTTCTTCAGCTATATTTTAGTCTCCCTCGGCAACAACGAAAATGTCGGTTTAGAACTTTAGTTACATCTCCAGCAATGATCCTAATGTTTATACGACAGCTGATAT
Source organism: Sepioteuthis lessoniana (assembly GCA_963585895.1). NCBI lineage: Eukaryota > Metazoa > Mollusca > Cephalopoda > Myopsida > Loliginidae > Sepioteuthis > Sepioteuthis lessoniana. Next base: position 100,065 of record CAUZXS010006649.1, read on the forward strand.
GGTGAGTATATAAAATTTAAGTTTGGGTATTCACTCACAAAAATTCTTAACAGTAGCACCTATGATTAAGACTGTTAAGGGCTTCCAGGTCAGACGTGGACAAACTCCCATTTTATGGGCCTTTAGCGGAAAAAAATTATACATAGATATGACGGAAATTATTTCAGGCCGTTTATACGGCGAGGTGAAGTTAAGTTATTAGACCAAGGTGTTTCTTAGAAACACGATCTAAGATGTGCCTGATCGAGACAAGGGTTGAATTTTGTAACCAGAGAAGCCGCCTTACAGTGTACGAAAAGATTCTTATAAGCAGCTTGAACTACAAAAGAGTAGATCTAAAAATTCCGTATATTTTCCACTCGGTAGATAATTGGCAATTAAAAGGCAAGGAGGGGTTATCTTATTTTTCAGTAAACGTTGGTTGCAAGAAGCAAAGGGAATGTAACTATAAAAAAGGTTTTTAAATTTAGTCAGTCGGTGTTAGTTGAATCATTGTAGAATAAAAGAAAACCCAGAGTGTATCTAAGAGCCATCTTGTACGAATAGGAGTATTATCAGGAATAAAGTTCTTAGGGAAGGGTTAGTCTATATTAAAAATAAAAACTCGAACTGGACAATGTCCGTTTTCATTAGTAGGTCGCGTTAGTTCATAAGAGATGAGATGTATAGAGAAAAAGCTAATTAGAGTTGGTTTTGTCTGCAAGTGGAAGAAGGCAATCTGACAAGTTACGAAAAACTAATTTTTCGAGGTTAAGTCTCACTCGGTTGAGAGATTGACGTGTAAGGAGTAAAAATGTTTGCAATAGTGGGTGGGATAGTTGGTTCTTTTGACAAGGTTTACTATTAAAGTCATACCCATAGACTTAACATTCTGTCATAATGGTCAGGATATACTTAAATCGCTTCTACTGTAGACGAATTACGAAATTCTTGAAACATGTTTCAACGAAAATAGGCATTAACCCTAGTCTTGATCAATTGAAGACTTACAAAATTAAGTAGCTGGAAAATAGTTTTCGCTTCAATTTTCGTATTTTACCACGATCCAAAAAACATATCGTTTAGTTAAGGTCAGCTATTGCTCGATAGAAATAAACGAATGATGATAGGAATTTTCTCAATGCGGTAGGTAAGAGACTTTTAAAACAGAGGGAGAGGCCCTTAAAACGGGCCGTTAAGATTTTCCACAAAAAAAAAAAAAAAAAAAAAAATGAACCTAAGCTCTCTCCCCACGGATACGACGAGCAAGCTGAATGTCCTTAGGCATAATGGTGACACGTTTGGCGTGAATGGCACACAAGTTGGTGTCTTCGAAAAGACCAACCAAGTAAGCCTCGCTGGCCTCCTGCAAAGCCATCACAGCAGAACTCTGGAAACGGAGATCGGTCTTGAAATCCTGGGCGATTTCACGAACTAAACGCTGGAATGGAAGCTTTCTGATGAGGAGTTCGGTTGATTTTTGATAACGTCTGATCTCACGGAGAGCTACAGTGCCGGGCCTGTAACGATGGGGCTTCTTCACCCCACCAGTGGCTGGGGCGCTTTTACGAGCAGTCTTTGTGGCCAACTGCTTACGGGGAGCTTTTCCTCCGGTGGATTTACGGGCAGTCTGCTTAGTACGAGCCATTCTGATGTTGTTACTAAGGGTTTCGTGTCAACACTGTTGTGGTGGTGGTATTTGTTTCAAAAGAGTTAGTAGTTTTATAGTGAATAGTAGCAGCTTTTTCTTTATCATGTACTCTCTCAAACTTTTTTAAATCTTTTCCTGTAATTTCACATTGGTCAGTAGCAGTCACGTGGTAACTTGTAGTTGTGCGTCCAAAATGAATTCATATACAGGCGCCTAGCGTAGTGTTAACAAGCTATGATAGTAAACCATTGTTAATGAGTTCTATTCCAACTGATTGCTCTATACTTCTTTCTTCAGTAAATGACAAAATCTTGAATTTTTTCTGCAATGTGATGGCGTAGTCGATAATGAGATTTATTTGCAAACACTTCATTATAATAAAATTTATTGTAAGCTTTTATTTAAAAGCTTTAAAATAACATTCTTGTGTAACGTCATCAGATACTATTACACACCCCATTGAGGAATTTTGCAAACTCTATTCTCGCTTGTTCAAGAATAACAGTCCTAGTGGTTTTAAGTTAACTAAAAACTTTCAAATAAATTCTTTATTAGGAAAATGTTTAATTAACTTCTAACGACCAGAATTATTATATAACAAAATGTCGATAAACATTTTGTAGGAAGACCAATATTGTCCCGCCAGTATTTCTTTTGATCAAAATCTTGATTTTAAACTTTTAAATTGAAAATTATTTTCTAGGTATTACAAAAAGAAAAAAAAGAGGGGAAAAAAGCCCGATTTCAATACTAATGTAGTCATATATTTGCTGACGTCAACCTAACACTTTTATATTTACCTGAAAATATTTAAACTTTTAAAAGATGAAATTATTTTGTTAAAAAAATAAAGAAAAAAGCAGAGTTATTTTTAGATCTAAAACGAAATAATAAAAAAATTCAGTACACTTCTATGATACGTTACGCTTTGATTGTAACTTCAACTTTTTTGTAAAATAATTTTACTATGAATTATTACAATTTAAAGATAATTAAGATCACTTCAATTTTTGTTTTCAAAATTAAAACATTTTCCTTTAATTTTTTAGTCCCTTGTTATTGAAACTCACCGAAAGATGAATAAATATTAAACTTCCTCAAAAAAATAAAATAAAATAAAATAAAATAAAATAAAAAATAAAATAAAATAAAATAAAATAAACTCTTTTTTACGCTAAAATAATTATAGCAAAACTGCTTAGTCATTGTCATGTCTAAAAAGAATACAGAGCGACGTCGTTGGGCGCCTCTGGTGGTGTAATGGTTAGCAACCGAGACTAGCAAATCTACACGAGTAGGTTCGAGTCTCATTGGGTACTCCCATTCATAGGGCCTTGTGTCACATCTAAGTAATAAAAAAAAGCTTAGTAAATTACTAGATAGTGATGTTAGGTTAGAAACTATTTTAATTTCAAGTTGCGATCGACTCGTGAGATACGTGACGCCTTTCGGGCGCACTTTCGGGATCGCTTTGCCCGCTGCACTGATCTCCCGCTCCGGGAGTTTCGTAGCTATCTCGCCGACTTCCCCCGCCTTGGGGCGGCTAGTTGCGAGGGTGTGGTTACTGAATGCGAAGTCCGTGATGCGTTGAAGCAGGTCGGCCTCAACAAATCGCCGGGACTAGATGGTTTGCCCTACGAAGTGTACTTGAGGATGTCACACATGTTTGTACCTATTCTGACAGATATGTTCAACCATTGGTTCGCCCAGGGAGCCATCCCTGGTAGCGTTACCAAGGGCGTGATCACATTGCTGAAGAAAGGTGGCAAGCATGTTTGGGAGGGTTTAGACGACTACAGGCCCATAACTCTGCTTAACACAGTTAAAGATTTTGGCCCGGGTCTTAGCGAATCGTTTACAGCTTGTCATTAGTGATCTGATCGGCCCCGAACAGACCTTTGCTGTGAAGGGAAGATCGATCCAGGACAACCTGCACTTGATTCGCGAGGTCCTAGAGGGGATAAAAGACGACACCGAAGCCGCGCTGATCAGTTTAGATCAGTCCAAGGCCTTCGATAGGGTAGACCATCGGTTCTTGGCGTCTGTTTTGGAGACTGCCGAATTCGAACCGGAGTTCCGCAGATGGATTAGCATGATGTACCACAACCCTCAGGCAGTGGTGCAGGTGAACGGAAGGCGTTCGGGGGTGATCGCGATCGAGCGTTCGGTCTGGCAAGGCTGCCCTCTGTCTCCTCTTCTCTATGTCCTCGCGTTGGAGCCCCTCCTGCGCAGGCTTAGGGATGAGGGGAAAAGTCCGGCACTGCGCGGTATTCCATTCGTTGGCCGCCTTGCGGCCAGGGTTTCCGCGTTCGCTGATGACGTCACAGTCTTTGTATCCCGCCGCCAGGATATAGAGGCTGTGAAAGAGGCGGTTGTCGAGTATGAGCGGATCGCAGGGGCCAAGGTCAATTTTGACAAAAGCGAAGGTTTGCGACTCGGTGCTTGGAGGGGTAGCAATACTCTTCCAGGGCCCTTCTGCTGGAGTGGCGGACCCATCCGCATCCTCGGGGTGTGGTTTGGGCCCGACCTCCAACTGGAGCGAAATTGGTCGGAAGTACATGCTAAGGTGAATGCTCAGGTGGGAATCTGGCTTTCAAGGAGGTTGTCCTTAAAGGGCAGAGCGGAGGCGTGCGCCGCGTACGTCTTCCCCTTGATCCTTTACCGATTGGCTGTACTTCCTCTGCCTAAGGCACATCGGTTGGCGCTGCAACGATCCCTCTCCAGATTGCTCTGGGAAGGTGCAAGGCCGATGGTCCGTAGGCAGGTCTGTATCCAACGTGCACGCAACGGGGGTCTGGGTATGCCTGATCTGGAGAGCCACTGGCTTGCTGAAAGACTTGCATATCTGGGCCGAGTCTTAACGGGGGACTCAGTGTGGAGACGAAAGGCGAGTCAAACTTTTCCTCGCCTCAACTCAGACCCAAAGGCTGAAGGTCGACGTAGGCCTTTGGGCGAAGCACTGTTTGTCCGCGAGTGCCGAAAGGCCCTTCGTAACTTTCTTGGGTCCAGTGACCTTTCATGGCCTCGGAAGGAACTGTATCGGGAAATAGTGGTGGGTTCCGCTTCTGATCCTCTCAGCGAGCGGCACGGCTGGACGGCGGGGGAGATCCACTCTCACTGGAATTGGGCGCCAGGATCGAGCTTATTGAACAACTCCGAGTTCTCGCTCACCTGGCGACTTGTTCGGAATGCGTTATCCCTTCGCGGCTTGAACTTCAAAACGGGCCTGGCAGACATGCCTGATTGCCCTCGCTGTGGCAGTGGCTTGGAAGAAACGGCTGAGCACGTCTTCTACTACTGCGAGCGAGTCCGCCCGTTTTGGGATCACGTCGGGGAGTGGACGGCTCGCATCGAACCCAAACAGCTCGTGCTGCTCGACGTTGGTTACGTCGTAGACAACATTCTTCCTCCGTTTCATGGTGAGAAGCGTGTGGTGTTTCTCGCGATCCTAGCTGTAGCTCGAATGGTGATTTGGACGACGCGAAACAAGGGATTGTATGACGATGCAAACTTTTCTCATCGTGATCTGGTTTTGTATTTTCGGCATCAGCTGAGGGTCAAAATCAGATGCGATAGAAAACGCTTGGATCGCATAACATTCAGCAAAAGGTGGGTGAATGCAGCGAGCCTGGTCGTAATGTTGCATACATATATATACTGGATACATACCGACGCAATGATAACAGACGCAAGAATAAAGGACGCAGGAAGGAAAACGCAGGAACAAAGGACGCATGAAGACTTCTTTACAATTATATTTACCTCTCACTTTATTTGCAAGGTTTGCGTTTGAGAGGGTGCTGGAGACTGAACTTAAACTTCATATTTTGACCCCACTGTTATGACCGTCACGTTGTGTCTTTCTTGTTCTCTTAGATGCTCAACCAGGTCTTGGGGTCCACTCCATCGGGGCTTTTCCAAGGGCCCCCTCGGTCGGGTGTGGCCTTCACTACCACATCTGGTCTCTACTGTCTGGAAGTCTACTGGCAACTGCATCGGGGTTTTCCGAGGTCCCCCTCGGTCGGGTGTGGCCTTCCCTACCACATCTGGTCTCTAATGTCTGGAACTCTGCTGGCAACTGCTCTGGGACCCAAACTAAACTGAGTTAAATAATAACTCAACGCCCACACGATCACCTACTGGATCTTTCAAATCGAATGTTTAATCGTCATCAAGCGGAAATAACTGTCATGCAGTTCAGAGGTTACTCTCTTCCGGTGCATGACTGTAATGGCACAATGGGACCTTCACCTTGTCCCATATCATAAGCCTTAATCCGCCCACGCGATCTCTTTCGATTACTGGCCGTTGGAATGTGTCACTTCCTTCCGGTGTATTACCTTGGAATAGTATTTTTGGGCCGGGTCGAAGGTCAAAATATAACAGTAAGAAAGGGTGCAATGTTGGAGTCATCCTTCCCTCCTCTGCCGGCCCATGGCGTCTACGGTATGGGTCCTTAGGGACCCCATCCTTGGTAAATAGGTTTTTTCCCTTGTAACCTAGTTAGCAGTATGTTGTGAGTCATTGTCCCCGTCATCGAGCCATTAGTTCTCAAGATCTTCCCCCTCCCCGTTATTTTTGTACCTCAACCCGTATCCCAGTCCGCTTTTATTGAAGATCTTGAACATTCATATGTATAAAATCATATTACCCGCTTCTATCGACCCATACCGAGCCCGACCCATTATTTCTTTCCCCCCTGTAGATTAGGACCCCCGTCCCACCTAGGGTAGGTCTGGCTTGTTTCCGGTTTTTTCGATCCAGAAAACAGTCGGCCTCCAATTTTATAGACGGGGGGATGGGAGGGTAACCAAACGGGGAATTTTTTCCTTATTTTCATGTATATATACTTTTCAGGGTTTTTCTCTCCCATTCCCATCATATCCATTGTAAAAAACCATACATTGTTAATAAAATCATACACCACTTTCGGGTTTTAAGTAGGTCTTTTTCATAGAGCAAATGTGGTATTTTGGTGGTTGCTGCGTGCATGGCGATGGACGAGTGATTATATATTGTATTGTTGAATGGGTCGGCGAATGTGGCTAGCTAGGTTCCCTTAGAAAATATAGTTAAAGCAAGACCGCTCCTTTTCCCCTTCCCCCCAAACCATAAGGCCTTGTGCCTTCATTGTATTTGTTTACAATGAAATAAAAGAAACTATTTTAATTTTTTTTCAAGTACAATTTTCTCTTTATTTTCTTGATTAAAAATTGTATGAAAAAGTGAGACGTTAATTCTTAGTGTTGTTAAAAGTTTTTGCCTGATATTTTGAATAAATGAATAAATAGATATAAGGATATAAAAAAATGTAGAATGTTTTATTTACAAAAAAGTTGTATAACGTCTTTTAATTTCATACAAAATAAGATAGATTAGTAATTGTAGATTAATAAAAGAAAGTCTTTTTGAATTAAGGTTTTTTTAAAAATTGATACAATACAAACATGTTTAAGAAATTCATTAATTATTTTTAATCAAATTTTTTATAATTATTTGTTTTAAGGGGATTTTGTTTGTTTGTTTTTTCTTTTCCGATAATGCTGTATCTTCTGGAAGTCTGTAATGTGCAGGTACACACTAGTTTTTCCTAACCAAGACTAAAGAATTAGCCTGCCCTACTATTTAACTAGATCTTGAGGAACGGATTCATGTCTTTCTCAAGACTATTTGGTTTGGTTGGTTGGGTTTTATGGCATATTAACCTTTGTAGGTTATTTAATGCCAAATCCATTTTTATACAAATAATCAGTTCTATTTTAAACAATACAGTTTAGCATGAGTACACAGTTTAATTGTCAAAAACATTTCTATTTCAAGCTATTCAGTTTATTCAAACAGTTCTAATTCAATTTAGCGTAATAACAGTTTCAATATCAAAAACAGTTCTTTATCAAACAATTCAGTCTAGCATAAGTATGCAGTTTAAATATCAAAACAGTTCTATTTCAAGTAATTTAGTTTAGCATAAGTATGCAGTTTAGTTCTATTTAACCCATAGATAGGGGCCTATCAGATGCTATCACTCCAGGCCAGAGTGAACCTGGGAGTGATGGCAATGAACGGGTGCTCCACATTCCCCAAAGTTCAAGCATCACTGGAACCTCACCATCAGATTGTTTAGTGTCATATCCAGGACATGTTGGGAGGGGGGCCTTACCTCTCTGCAGAGGTTCAGTTGTTGTATTCTACAGCCCCAGCCATCTAGGCAACTTTGGTTTGGTTTGGTTTTATGGCATATCGACCATTGTAGGTTATTTAGTGCCAAATCATGTTTATACATATGTATTAAATATATATGATATGTAAACGCATATTTTGTTGATAACATTTTTAAATGAACCAGAGCTCATTTGTTTGCACACAGTTAAGTGGTTTCAAGTATTGCTATGTAATAGTAACAATTTGATTTAACATCAGTCATTTGTTTGTTTCTATTTAATATCAAACTGTTGTTTGCACATAGTAAGGTTTTAAGTATTCCTATCTAACACAAATAATTCTATTTGGTAGAAATTATTTGTTTGCACACAATTAAATGGGTTCAAGCATCATTATGTTACACTCACAATTTAATTTAACTTAACATCATTTATTTGTTTACAGTGAGAGAAAGGTACAAAGTCGTAGCACTCCTTTTGAAGCCAAGCCTGGGTCTCTTTGGACTTGTGGGCCGGCATCGAGTCCTGCTGCCACACCCAGGGTCTGCCACCAGCCACCTGGTTGCACCAAGGAATCACCACACTCTTCGGCACATCCAGGTACACTTTGGTTTTGACTTTCAAGCCGATTTTGAAGATGTGAGGTGGCATGATGTGGCCCTCACTTGAAACCACACCAAAGGGTTGTCCGATTCATTGAGTTGTGCCATCAAGCGTTGAACCGTCCGGATTTGCATTTTGAGGGTGCTGGCAATGGTCCTGTTGTCATAACTTGGATTGGTAGAGAGCATGAGTTGTACAGTGGTGCATCACCGATCTTGCTCGTTGAACATTGTGTCACTTTCAGACATGATAGAAAGCTCCTATCACTCTTGGGATTTGTACACAACTGGCCAACTAGTAGATGGTCTGCAACAAAAAAAGAAAACCAGTTTTCATTAAACAGAAATGGAATTATGTTGTATTTTCTAGGGCAACAATTTTATTGTTCCACCCTGTATTTTAAGTAGGCACAACACTCAGTTTGTCATAAAAAAATAAAAAAATCTAAAAAAATAAACTGAACAACTTTTAATGCAGAACAATTTAAGTTATAAAAAATAATGTTAAACAATCCACATTCCAAAAGGGACTACACAATCTGACAACTGGACATTTTCACACACACCCCAGAGTGCCTTGGGTGGTATGATGGTTAGCAAGGTAGACAAGCAAATCTTCACAAGTGAGTTTGAGTCTCAGTGGGTGCTCCATTCATAAGGCTTTGTGCCACATCTAAATGAAAAGTTTAGTAAATTACTAGATTTTCACCCCACCGCCAAAATGTCTGCTTTTTTTTAGCTGTTAAGTTAAACAGGTAAAGTGGTAGACTTACTAATAAATAAATCAAACAGTAAATAAATACTAGTCTGAGTCAAAAGTTTTGGATAACAAGAAGTACGATTCAGCAGCTCAATAAACCACACTAGACTGCAAGATGCCAAACTCAATTGATACTCTTCAAATGCCAGATCTGCCTCTATGGCTTGGAGTACAGCCTCAAAATCTATGGTTTTAGGCCTACCTGACTATGCCTGTTTGTGAAAGTTCTTGCAACCGGAGCCAAATTTCTTTAACTATTTGGTTACTATAATCAATTGTACTTATACCTGTTGCATAAGAAATATTTTTTGTTGCTTCAATGACAACACTATAGCTCAGTTTGAACTTGTCATACACAGAATGAAACAATACACAATATGTCAGCACACCAACTACCACAGTACTACTAACCACAGCAGGTAAATACCATAGCTTGAACTGTTTCAGTCACCACAAACTAGCATGTACCAAAATATTGCATAACTTTTGACCCACCTTAGTAAATGAATTTATTTTATGATACATTTTTAACTGAACAAACCCAGCAATAAAAGAAAATTTGTGTGAGACGACATTGGTAGTCAGTAGTACTGAATGAAGGTGAGAGAGAAACTTCAAAATCAAAGATGTTAAAAATTGGGACAACAAATGTATGATTGTACTGTTAAACATTATTCAAACTTTAAGTTAGATTGATTGAGTTGGTTTCATGGCACATCAACCCTTGTTGGGTTATACCCATGTCAGTCTTTTTGTTTGCAAGCAATTATGGTTTCAAGTAACCATCAGAATTTAATAATAAACATTGGCAAATAATTACTTTCAAGTAACGATTCTTAATACAAATAATTTTCACACAGATATATGGTTTCTATGATTGATAGATTTTAACAGCATATCAACCTAACCCAGTTGACTTTAGCTGTAGAATACTCTGACTGCATCTCTGCACGTGTCTTGGATATATTAATCTGATGGTGAGGCTCCAATAATGCTGGAGCTTTGGGGAATGCAGAATACCTCTTCATTGCCATCACTCTTAGGTCCACTCTGGCCTGGAATGGTACCACTTGATAGGGTCCTATCTATGGGTCAAATAGAACTGTTTGACATTTAAACTGTGAAAACAAATCACATAATAAATTGAATTGTTTGAAATAGAACTGTTTGATCATTTAACTGTGGGTGTAAACAAATAACTGATGTTTAATTGAATTATATGAGTAATACAAAGCAATACTTGGAACCATTTAACTTTGACTTATGCTAAATTGAATTGTCAGAAATAAAACTGTTTGATTGTTTAACTGTATGTATCTATAAAATGTATTTACACATCATATATTTTTGTAAAAACAGGATTTGGCATTAAATAACCAACAATAATTGATATACCATGAAACCAAACCAAACCAGCATGTCAACCCGTTTAGAGGTTAGGGAATCATGTTCATGGTAGTTTGTATATACATTTTTCATGTAGTTGTTTAAGAAGTTTTTTTTGCACTTGAACCAACCAAATATGAATTATTTTCAAACATCTATTTGACCCAGAGATGGGACCTTAACAGGTACTCCAAGTGGACCTGGGAGTAATAGTAATGAAAGGGTATTCCCCACATCTCAGATCTCTAGAATTGTAGTCTCACCATCGAATACAGTTTAGTGTTATATATTGGTTACCCCTTTTTGGTGAAGTAGAGAAATTTAAAGAGAGAGAATAAAATTTGATATGAAGTGAGCGACACTAAAGCCAAGTTTAGTATTTAACTGGGTAAAGTTTTTAGGGGGCTTTAGTGTGCAATATTCAATGGTAAATTCAAATGGTAAATTTAAATGGTAAGTTCCACAGGTTTCTACTTCGGATACTGATTCAAAAAGATAACATAGACAATAAAGTTTTTAAAAAGGAATTTTATACAAAAGAAACAAAAAGGAAAGGAATAGAAAAGATAAAGTGTTACAAATTTTAGTTCAATTTGCTGAGAGAGTGTCTGGGAAACTAAGTTCTTTGAATTTGAGTATTTTTCTGGGTTTTTTTTTCTGTTTTGTTTTGTCGAAACATTTCAGAGTTCATTAAATTGCAAGTCTTCTTTAAAGTTCTATTCAGCAGAATTTACAATTGAATTTTCTTTCAGTTGGTTAATTTGGTAGAATTTCAGTAGTCGATTTTCATTTAGTTTTACTTTTATTTCTTTGGAAGCTCCATTCAAGAAGCAAGTGACAAGACCCATCTGCTAGCTTAAGTTTTTCGTGCCTTTACAGTTCAGTCTCCGAATTTGTACTGAGGGTCTGAATAGTAATTCTCGATAAAAAGAGGATGTCACTTTTTGGTACTGCACTTCTCCCTTTTCCACTCTGGCCAAATCAAGTCTGCACATGGTTGGTTTGATTTTTTCTTAGAAATAAATTTTTATCAGAGGGTCTTATCACTCTGCAAAGGATAGTTAACATGTGACATATATGTTTTCAAGAATTTCTATCTAATTCTAATAATTTTCAAATAAGTCTATTTGACCCATAGATAAAAAGGTACTACCACTCTAACTTAGAGTGGACCTGGGAGTAATGACAACAAAGGATTGACCCCAACATTCTCCAGAGTTCCAGAAATGGAGCCTCACCACCTTATACAGTTTATTATTCAGGCTTTAAGAAAAGATTGACTAAAAAACGTTGGGGAGAGAAATGAAAAAGGGAAATAAGTAGTTAAAAGCCAAAATAATCTAAATATTTAATGATAAAAAAAAAAACTAAAAATGAAGAGGGGCACATCACAGGATGACATAAATAATGAGTTTTATTAATGAAAAGGCATTCCACTCATCTCAGATCTCTAGAACTGTAGTCTCACCATTTGAATAAAATTAGGTACTAACAACATCGTTGCCATGGACCTTTTATTCTTTATCAAATCCTGACCACAACTGAAAAAAAAAATCCTAACTCAGGGAATTATCCAGTTTTAATGAAACTTTCAGTGTTCATTTATTAATGAATGAATCTTATAATGCATTAGTTATTTTATGAGAAAACTAGCTGATTTTTTCAGGTCACTTAACTTCATCCCCACTTCATATTAATTAGTAGAAATATATGATAGCATATATTTTCTGTATATAATAAAGACAAAAGTCTGAAGGTGTGCATAAAATAAAGAAAAAAAATTTTAATTGAGAGCCTTTGGAAGAAATTAGTACCCTAAATGTGAATATTGAATTAGAAAATTTTAAGATATTTTAAGAGCTTTTAATACACTGATTTAATAGAAAATATAAATTTTTTTAGATCATGAAGGAAATAATCCTGTTCTTAAATTTTCATTAGATTTTGACTTACTTTTCTCCTATCACACTCTATCTAAATATGTTATCAAATAAAGAATATTTTTACTAATTAAAATACAAATTTTAAAACAAGAAACTGGGACCTTTTTTTCCTGTTTAAATATTTTTATTTATCTTTTAAGAAATAAAAAATATCAGACAAAAAAATGAATGAAAACCTACAGTAACACTCATATAAGCAATTTCTAATTTTGTCCTTTGTATTTGGGCTGAATATTTGAGTAAAAGAAAAAAAAATGTTATAAAAAGAGAAAAAAAAAAAGGTAAAAAGTGTTTTAGGGGTAATGAAAAAATTGTAGATTATTATCAGGTAAAACATTTAATATTAAAAAGGCAATTAAAAAGTATTATTATTTCATTATTTTGATAGTAAATTGATAAATTAAAAGTAATCATTTCATTGATTTTTCTTAATTGGACATTCCAAAACCATGTTAACATGCTTATTTAAAGATTAAATACAAGAATAAAATATTGCTGATATGATTTTCCACATAAAAAGTTGAGTTCTTATTTTTAGTGGTTGGCATCAATTATTATTATTATTATTATAGTAGTAGTAGCAGGAAACTAAAGTGAACCTTAATTGCTATACTGTAAAATGACACAGAAAATCTAGTCATCAATTTTGACCAATTACTTGGATTTAAATACCATAGTAAGTGATATAGTTATCAAGATGTAAGTAATATTTATACATAAATCGGTTAATTAATGTTTCTAGTTACTAAGTTCATTCAAAAATTTTTTTATCATTAAAGTATTTTAAAATTTTAATATCACTTTTTAATTTACATAAACTTGACATGGGTATGGTTGTCAACTTTTGGTGAAATGAAATCTTTAAAAATGTATTCAAAATTAATTAGATATGTAATGTTATCATTAGATATATAATGTTAACATGTTCTGATGTTGTTAACATTAGATCAAAACTATCAAAATATTTTAATGAAATTTTAACACAAGGTTTGTGAATAACTAAACTGTTATTGTTAGGTTCAAATCTTATAAAATTTAGTATCTGTAACTGATTTCAATAAAGGTATTTTTCTTAAGGTAAAATGAGATTAGATAAAAAAAATATCTCCCACTAATAAGTACACCCCTAACATTTTTTAAATAAATAGTTTGTGTGCAAGGTATGACATACTATTAGTACTAGTACACTAATATAGAACGCCATAGCGCATGTGGGAAAAATTTATCAACATGGTATATATAGTCTAAGTAAGAATCCTATAAATGAGAATGAAAAAAGAAATTGAACAAATGTATCCTTGACCCTTAACGGTTAAAGATAAACTGTTTTATAATCTCAATAAACATATTAACAGAATATTTCAAAATAAAAAAAAAATAAAATTGACTCATGGGCTAAACTAAACATGGCTGCAAGCCAAACTCTACCAGTGGGCAGTATTTTTAAATATTCCATTTCAAGATAATTTCCTTCTCAGTTAGACAGGTTTTATCAGGTATTATTACCAAATTTAACAGCATTGAAATTCTGTTACCAAAAATAGGAATATGCTAGCAGTCCAAAAATAAGTATACTCCTTATTATTCTTACACCCTTTCATTTTGGTTACATTTTCAATACTCAAGAGTTTGGTAATAAATAATTTATAAATAAAAAAAATCAATAATACAAGAGTCGCATGAAAAGTTCATTGGCCGAACAAGATACTCTCATGGAATGTAACAAAGGAGGTTTATTTTTCAACATATTCCCCTTTGCGATCCACATACTTCTTCCATTGGTGTTTCAGTGCTTGGATCCCATTGGTAAAAAGTCAACCGTAAAAAAGTCATCATATGAACTTTCCAGCCCACCTTTGTACCTATTCAATTTTGACATCACTTGAAAAAATAAAATCTTGGTTTAGAAGAAAATTAACTAATTAATTTTTTTTTAAATAGTAAGAGTGTGCTTATGGACAATATTATCCAAAATATTCATGTCGGCTAAGTAATCATCATTTCTTGATATACATTCGTTTATTCATGAATAATCATAAACATTTTTTAACTTTCTCATTTGGATTAGGTTAGGTTATTTGGTTTGATGGCAAATCAACTCTTGATGCTTATTCAAATTCAAATCCTGTTTAGATATATGATTTTTAAGTGAATAGTTTGTAGGTAACATTTTTAAATGAGCCAGAGTTCATTTGTTTGCACACAGTTAAATGGTTTCAAGTATAATAAATGATTACTTACAAACTTTTTTCGTATTTGATAGAACCGTGTGCAAAAATAACGTCACAAAACTTTAAGAAATAAGTACCAAAAAATGTAAGTGAAGGCAATTTCCTAAACATAAAATAACCTAAGACGATTTGACATACTGTTAAAATCAACCAAAAAACGAAGGTTAAAAGAGTATTATCTAGATAAATAAATAAATAAATAAATAAATAGACAATTAATCCGAAGAATCTAATAGACACGATAAAACTTATTAAACCCGGACTTAAAAGCTGATTATTGAAATTAAAACCTAGTGAATAAAAGTGATACAAAATCATTTTTAGCGTCTTAAATCTATGTAGAGAAAATGGTTATAAAAACACTGAAGTCGGGCGTTTCAGGTGGTGTAATGGTTAGCAAACTAGACTAGTAAACTTTCACTAATGAGTTCTAGTCTTATTGGATGCCATATTCATACGACATTGTGCTACATCTAAGCAAAAAAAGCTAAGTAACTAATTTAAATATCAATGTAATGTTTCAAATATTTTAAAATACTGACGATAGAATTAAATTTATAATAATATTCAATTGCTATAAATATAAAGTAACTTATTAAAATAAAATAAATTTAAAAAAAAATTATTTTCTGTAGAACTTTTTCCTGCCAACTGAAAATCTTGCCATTAACGTTGAGCGGTGACTCATTCATCTCTTAAGTTAAAAGAGCTGATGAAAATTTATTTATCACACATTAATGCTGTCAAATTTAATTTATAAGAAACTCACTAATGAGATAAATTAGAGAAACATTAGAGACGCGAAGATACATTGAAACAAGAAATCCCCTTGTATTTTTAAAATTTACATTTAAGAGTAGAAGTGTTCATAACTTCCTGTTCCACAATAGCCGTTACATTTGGCGTTGAAATTTATATATTCATCTAGCTACTGTTATAGAACTGACAGGTAGTAAATTCCCCTAACGGCCCTAAGGGGGTGGTATCGTTACCCTCCTAAGCAACAGGCAACTGAAACAGCTACAAATTTGAAATTCATGCTTTAACAATACAAACAGTATCCATGTGTGTGTACGTGTGTGCGTGATACATTCTTCTCGAGATATAACCTTTAGGCAAAAGGTCTTAATTATCCAAAGGAAGCGGTCACGAGCCTCGACCCCTAAAGCTACGCGCTTGTTTCTAACGAACATTTAAGGATTTAAAAAGATCTATTCATCGTTTACTTTTGAATAAATACCAAACTCCACAAAAAAAAAAAAAAACGAAAAAATTCTGGTAAAAAAAAAATAGTTTACCTTTTAAAGTACAATTATTTCGTTAGAAGAAATAATTATTTCCATACATATATATATATATCATTTTATGAATATGTATATATATTATATATATATATTTTATTTTATGATGTATATATATATATATATATTTTATTTTATGAATATATATATACATATATTTTATTTTATGAATATATATATATATATATATTTTATGAATATATATATATATATTTTATTTTATGAATATATATATATATATTTTATTTTATGAATATATATATATATATTTTATTTTATGAATATATATATATATATATTTTATTTTATGAATATATATATATATATATATATATATATATATATAGTAAGTTTATAGTAAAGAAAATGCCTCCTTAGATTAGCGTTAAAGGTTGCTAAGAAAGCCAGGGCTGCCTGCGATTGGATTGAACAGGTTAAAAAAAAATAACTTTACTGGACTTTGATTTTAACCTCTTAAAATTGGATTTATCTAGGTAAAATTGCTGAAAAACATTTTTGTGAAGATCGACTGATTAAAAAAAAAACTTTATATGTATATAAAAACTTCAACCCAACGGAAAACGATTAATAAAAATCTTATTTCACCTTTGAAATAATTTCGGGAGACAAAAAAAGTTCATGTTTGAAATGATTGTAAATTACATCAGCTTTTAGAATATTGATAGTGTCTACGTATGGACTGTTTTCTTGTTTAAAATCCTCTGATTTTAATACATTGGCTCTTCAAACATTGAAGTTAAAACTATTAAGTTATATTTCATGTACTAAAACGTGACAACTATTATGGGACAAAGTTACAAAAACCTATTCGATTTGCTTTGATGTAGCACAAGGTTGTATTCCTGAGACTTGAACTCACTCGTTTGCTAGGACACCACCAGAAAAACTATTCGATTGAATTAACAGACATTTTTTGAATAATTTGTTAGCCGGATAAAAACCAATCTTAGAATTAGTCACTTTTAATATTTATATTCAAATTAACTGTTTATGCGACAGGTAATCTGAATATAAATTTCAACACAAAAATAACGATATTATTATTGGAGGGATAGCTAAAAATAAGATGTTCGTCATTTCTTGTCACAATTCCAAGTGGGTGTGGCCATTAAGTTTCAAATTTTTTTTTGTTTTAAGTCGCTGGAAAGTAACTTTACACGAAAATAAAAATTCTTCACTAAAATGACATTTATGTCATCGGGCAATGAATGAAGTGTTCTGGTAGTAATTTAAGAGTTTAATTTTCAGATCATGTGTAGTTTTTAGAACTTACCATAATTAGGTTCGGCACAAGGCTAAAAAGAGCACACAATCGGACAAGTGCTTAAAGAAAATCACAGTAGTGTTGATTGGGATCACTGTATACATGCATGAAGTATGAATTTAATATCGTACTATGTATCAAAATAGAATTATCAAAATTATTTTACTTCCCATCACTGCTTTTCAGGTATGATCAGCTGTTAACATAGTAAACGATAAAAATAGGTCGATTCAAACTTTTAAAATACATGTATTTATATATATTTTATTTTATGAATATGTAAATATATATATATAATTTTATTTTATATGTAAATATATATATAAAATTTTATTTTATGAATACGTAAATATATATATATATATATATATACAAAATTTTATGAATATGTAAATATATATATATATATAAATTTTATGAATATATATATATAATTTTATTTTATGAATATATATATCCATATAAAATTTTATTTTATGAATACATATATATACATAAAATTTGATGAATATATATATATATAAAATTTTATTTTATGAATACACACACAAAATTTGATGAATATATATATATATAAAATTTTATTTATGAATACATGTATACATATATACATATAAAATTTGATGAATATATATATATATATATATATATATATATAATTTTATTTTATGAATACATGTATACATATATACATATAAAATTTGATGAATATATATATATATATATATATATATATATATATATATATATAACAACGCCTACTGCATGAAGTTGGGATAAAAACTGACATGAAAATGTAAGTGGCCCTTAAAAGGGCCGTTTTGAGTTATTTCTTCAGTAAAAAAAAAAAAAAAAAATTACTTGGTGCTGGTATATTTAGTGACAGCTTTGGTTCCTTCAGACACAGCGTGTTTGGCCAATTCTCCGGGCAGAAGGAGACGGACAGCAGTCTGGACTTCACGGCTGGAGAGGGTTGAACGTTTGTTGTAGTGGGCCAAGCGGCTGGCTTCGGCGGCGATTCTTTCAAAAAGATCGTTGACAAAGCTGTTCATGATGGACATAGCTTTGCTGGAGACGCCGGTATCAGGGTGAACCTGTTTCAAGACTTTGTAGATGTAGATGGAATAACTTTCCTTCCTCTTCTTCTTCTTTTTCTTGCCATCGCGGGGGGCTTTAGTTTGCCCGGCCTTCTTAGCACCTTTAGAGCTGACCTTAGGAGGCATTTTTCAATTCAATTCGTTGTAGGTGAACGAATGGAAATCTGATGAGGATGAGAATAATCACGAGTATATATATGATACAAATCGGCTCCTGCGAAAGCTAGAAGAGGTGTTCATTTTTTCGCATTTTGATTGGTCGAAAAATAAAAACGACCGTTTGAAAAAAAAGCGCCAAAACGATTGTGGCTGCTGTGAGCCGGTTTAGTGGTATATAATGCTAGTCGCTGATCTTACACCTTTTGAGCCGTTGAATTTAAAAGCAACAGTTAATCCTCATCGTCATGTTTGGACGTGGCAAGGGTGGTAAAGTTGAGGGAAAGATCGAGACCTGCATAAGAGAAGTTCTATAATCCAACTACAAATTTTCTTTTCAAGTTATGTAGTCATTGATTTGCCGATGAAAAAAATTCCTTTTCATTCAATAAATCAAAGAAATTAGCCACTCATAACATTGAATATTTTGGCAGATTATGAAGTTTTTAATGTTGACAGTGGTGATGAGGGTCACATATTGAAAAATACGAAGAATGTTTGTCTGAAGGTCTACAAATGCTCTTATAAATAATTTTTGTTGTAGGAAAAATACTACAAGTAACAAGTTAAGCAAAAAAGAAAACTTCAAAACCTTCAGCTAAATTTTGTATCTGTAACCCAATTTTTCTGTAAGCATTATTGAATTTTTAAATATTTGTTTATCTAATTTATTTGCTTATTTGTATTTATTTTAATTCGTTTCTTATTTATATTTTACTTATTTACTTATAATTTGTTCGTCTGTTAATTAGTTCACAATTCATTAAGTTGTTGCTGTAGTGTGTAATAATCACTTAATTACGATATTGTAAACTTAGAGAATAATTTTATAGATTAAAATAACATGAAAGTTAAAGCAATGCCGATTAAAACTGAAAAAATGTTTTAAACTATTAGAATTATGAACGAGTTTCTGTCTTTAAATTTTAATGAAAAATAACGTGATGTTAAGTTTATTTACTATGACGAAGCATTCAGCAACAACTTTATTTTTAAAATGAAAAAAAATGGATATCTAATAAAGTTAAGTAAACAATCTTACTAAGTTTTTTTTGTTTAGTTATGATCTTAGAAAGTTTTGTAAAAAAAAAAAATTCTATAGTTTACATTCAATCATTCATACTGCTAACCTCATGGACTACTTTTGTGACGTGACGTGACAATTGAGCTGTTGCAGTGGCAAGACAAGCTCATCTCGTGCTGGGCTTCAATTACCCGTCGGTCGTATTCATCTTCTTCCTACTGGAGCTCCCGTTTATTTCGTCGCTGCGGTTCTTGGGTTGGCATGAAGTGCTGCCAGAGAGCAAAAAATCCAGAATCATCTTCCGTCGCTTGTAACTGGCCATCCATAATTACGAAAAGTTGAAAATATTGCTGTCCCGAGTTACATTGCCCAAGCTGGTGCCCTTCCCAACATCCTGGCTGTGCTCTTGCTCAAGATTTGAATTTTTAAACCCAGTTAAATGAGTTGGAGATTTGTTCCAAAAACTTTATCTTAGACTTTTCATAAATAGACTTGAAATTTACATGAACTATCAATCAGTTATTTTCACTAATTTTTGAACAATCATGTTTATTAAATTTTCTAGAACTTTCAAATTTCCTTTTACTTAGGAATGCGCCCTGTATTATAGTCATGTTCATACTGATAACCTTAACAGAAAACACTTAACCCTTTCAAGACAGAAATTGTTTAGCAATTTATTTTTAAAAATCTTTGCTACTAGTCATGGATATGCACCATCTTTAACCAGGTAAATTCTTACACTTTAACCTTTTCACTACCAAATTTTTACCCTTTAACTATGGGTTGAAGGGTGAAAATTTACTGTTAGTTTAGCTTGGCCCACATGGTTCTTGGTACCCATGGTAACCTATTTAATCACTGCAAAGTTATTGCTACTTAGTTAAACTAGTTGGAGCTGAAGTCTTTATCGTGACTTTACCTCACTATAACTACCGTTTATAATGATTTACATGCTTTATTTGCCCATTCCTTTGTAATTCAGGATTAGAAATGCCTAAATTTCTTTTTAATTGATAGAAGGAAAAAGGGATCTTCTGATCTTGATAGTTCTCGTTTAAAAAGTAGAAAAGTAAAAATCAAGAGTTCATTTCGGTGTTATATTTCCCATTAAAAATCTTAGAAAATTAAAAAAAAAAAAATCTGATTGGCCTTGCCGGACGCGTGTGGGTTTCGGCCCTGCGACCGGGCCCACCTTAAAAACGGCCTTGTGCCATATTCGTGCGTTGGTGGGACGCAACGATAAAAAAATCTGATACTATTCTTTAGTAGAGGAAGGTGTTCTTAATGTTAGATAAAAAAAAAAACTTATAGATGGGACCGAATAAATAAGTCTTTAAACGTATTGTCATTTCACTTGTTGCTTATAGTGAGTTACATACGCTTTATTAACTCCATTAAGTGTAATATATGCATAAGGCGACACTGAACAGATTTTTTAAAACTTTAATTTACACTTTATCAACCCCGGCTAAAATGACATCAACATCTAGCCACTTCGTTTTCCTAATGTTTAATTGACAAGTTACCCTTTCCCCTCGACCTGTTGCTATTTTTATATCAGTCCCATCTAAATGTCAAATTACTGAAGGTTCATTTTTAAGTCTACCCTCAAAAAAGAAAGATTTTTAGGTCTTACAACCTTAAGTTAAGTTTTGATGATCGAGAGACCTAATTGTATGCATGGAAATCATATTACTGTATCGGTAAACATTTAACAAACCTGAACTAATTTTTTTAAACTGAAGCATTGTCGTCAATTGTTATTTTTTAAGTCTGTTTTTTATTTATTTATTTTACGAGTATCTTTTTATTCAGTTGCGATTTATCGCAATTCAGTCAGGTTGGTTATTTCTATGACAGGAACAAAACATCGGAAATAAGAGGATAAGCTCTCGGTAAGACTCGAACTCCGGTCCCAATTTACTGCGGGGCTCTAGTCACGCTGAGAGATTATCACTTATCTTCGATGTTAGAAATAAACTGAGTGAGTTGCATCTAAAATTTAAAGATGAAAGCGAATACTTGTTAAAAATAATGTTAGTGAAACTTAATTTAGATATGTATTTTTCCATTAAACCCCCTTTTTTAGCGTTTATTTCAGAACTTTAAAAATTGTTTTTATTTTTAGATAAACGGTCCATAGTTTTTGTTTGTTTCATTCATCGTAAGAAATAAATATAGGTGAACGATAAATATTAATATAAAACAGCTCTTATTCAATGAAAAAAGTTTCCGCAATTAATAAAGAAAGCTTTTTAGCGTATTTATTAATTTTTCTAAAAGTTAGTTATGAGAAATTACAAAACTAGGTGGGCCCAAATGGAATGTATTAACTTAGTCTTTACATTGAGCAATTTTGCATCAACTTTAAACCATTTATTTATTAGTTAGAAAAAAAGGAAAATAATTTCAAATAAAATGTTTTAAAAAACTTAATATTACCTTCCATTTTATGTAACGACATAAAAGCATGCCGCACGCACTGTTCCTCTTATTTGATGTTTGAAAATATTAGTCTATATTCTTTTTTTGATATGTTACACCGTCATTGTAGCAACTTTGATTTTTTGGTGGAAATTATTAAATTATTTTAATTTTATTTTAAATTACAATCGCCTCTATATTTTTTGATTCGCTTATTTAGAATTACAAAGTTTTTGGATTAGAATCTATTTTTTTTAATAGGTTAAAGATGTGAAGCTGCTCATTTCATTGATTTTAATGGCAAGCCAACCATTCTATGGTTAATTTATGCCTAGGGGTTAGAGAATCGTGTTCATTGTATATTTTTGTATAGCTGTTTCTTTTTTTGCACATGGTCTTATCGAGTATGAATAATTTTTAAACATCTATGGAGTACATAGATGGGACCCGAACAAGTACTATCAATCCAGGTTAGAGTGGACCTCGAAGTAATGGCAATGAAGATCTCCAAAACTAGAGCCTCACTATCAGATGCGGTTTAGTGTCATACCTACAACACCCGTCTTTTTAAAGGTGGGTGGGGATCTTACCCCTCTGCAGGAGATACAGTCAGCATATTCTTATCCCTACTATGTCATTGCATATTACTTCACTAAATTCTACATGGGACCACCTCTCTTTAAAATTACCAAATTTACCAGGTGTCTCCTTGCTAAAACGAAAAATCATGGAATTAAACTGAATGGAAGTTTTTATTCATTTATAATATCAACGAAGATTCTTCTTCATTGTTATTCCTTGAGTTTTTCACACCAGCGTTAACTGATGGTCTTGAGTCTAACTGTAAGTTTCATCAGGTTTCCAGGACTCTTCTCAGTATCCTGGCCAACCTCAACAATGGTCTTGGCTTGTCCTCAGTTTCTAACTTCCCTAGCCCCCTTACCAAGATTTAGGGGATCATTCTAGGTGCATCAATAACAATTGGTATTACCATCATTTATTATGATGATGATATTTTTTCATTTTTACTTTTGGCTTCTTAGAATCCTTCACTTGGTCGTTACCCAAGGTCTATGGTGTGGGAAGGTAGTGATTATATGCATTCATGTTCTATCTATACTTTTAGGTGTTCCTTTTTCAATTACATTGATAAGACTCTCCTTAGGAGATGAGCTGTTCCGCCAAGTATTATTTTTATTTTTGTATTTCATTGTTAATGTGTTAATTTGTGCCTTTTTTTATTATATCCCCTTTTGGGAGTGGTTTACACCTCTGTAGGCGATACATCCGGGCCATTGGCCAAATGAGTATAGTGTTCGCCAATGGTCCGGGAGACCGGAGTTCAATCTCAGGTCGAGTCATACTAAATACTCAAAAAATGGTACTTGATACCGCCTTGCTTAACACTAAGCATTATAAAGTAAGGATCAAGGGTAAAGTGGAGCAATCCAGGGAAGGAGTAGTTCCCTCTCCTACACCTCGGTGTAGTAGCTATTGAAAAGGTAGCCTCCGGGTCACCCTCGACTGAGGTCGCCAATTTTTCTTACTTTTACTTAGGAGATACATATTCTAAATCCTGCCAACTGTTTTTTTTTTTTTTTTTTTTTTTCAGGATTAGGAATTATTTCCAAGGTTTTATAAATTTTAATGAAAAATATAGCGTAAAATATTTCTGAACTGGTTTTCTTTATTCTTTTTCTTTACATAAATTCATGAAAAAAATCGTCTGAGGTGTCATGCATATACTTGATGTAGTAGACATTTTAAAACGGCAATAAGTAACAATTGCCTAACTTCAAAGTTGGTTTTACATTTCTAATTTTAAATACATTTTTTCTTCATTTTTGTTATCCTTTATCTCAGGTTAGATAAACTACTGTTTACAGCGACTTTCATATTACCTGGCTTAGCTTCGTGACTTTGTTTCTCCGAGCAGTACTCCATAACACTGGGGCCTGGGTCAATTTCTGATGCGTGAGAAGAATGCTAACTTAGCTGCTGCTGTTTTCTTTTCTTTTTTTTAAACTACCCATCTGTATGCCTTAGTGTCAAGACATGTTTAACTAAATAACTAGAAAGTCGTAACACCCAAGAATTTTAAAGTGAAAGTATCAGTCACCTCATCTTGAACTTAGACCTGTTTGGAAAAAGTAAACATAAAAAATAATTTTTATTTTTTATTTAGATACATATTCAGCAATATGAGTAAATTGCTTTCCTGAATAAAAAAATTGTAAATATTTCCTTAGTCCGTGGAGCATTCATTCATTTTAGATAAATCAGAATTTTTTGTCGGCTAATTTATCTTTCAAATTGTTTTAATTTGTGAGGTTTAAAATTTTAACTTTTTTTAATCACTTGAAATAACTCATTGGCAATTTGATGATAACGCAAAAAATTTAAATTTCAGTAGATTATTAGTAAGACTAACCAGAGTTGTCTCCCCTGTTTCATAACGGCCTGATTTTTTTGTTTACTTTAAAAAAAGAAAAATTAATTTAAGCATCTCGCACAACTAACTTGAATGCGTGAAAGAACAGCAAAAAATTTTAAAGCCATGATGAGAGTGCATTCTTGTTTCCATCTGGAATATTATAGAATCAAACTTGATATTACCAAACTATTAAAATTGTGACCAAAAACTAAGAGCATAAATATATATTTAAGTGTGCTTATTTTTGGACAATTATATATTCATATTTTTGCTTACAGTTTCCGTGTTGTTTGTTTTTCTTAATGAATAAAACTTGACTTTTTTTTTTTTTTTTTTTAAGTATTCCACTAGAAACTATGCAATTCTGCTATCTTTGGATTTTATCAAAATTAAAGAGTGTACTTATTTTTAGACAATGATATATATATGTGTATAAATGAAAAACAATATTTTTTTTATATCTGGCAACGTTTTGTTCTAGCCAGCCATCATCAAAGTAAAACTTTATGTTCGAAAAAAAAAAAAAATTTGTTCTTCAACGGTATTTCATTTTGTTCTTAGCTGATGTCACTTTTTGTGTTCAAAAATTAATAAAAAAAACACATCTTTAGATATAGATTATTCTGTAAGTCTATAAAAAAAATATTGAATTTTTGTATAATTACCTCTCTACAGAAGACCAGTTGATATATTCTACAACTTCATCTGATAGGGCAGAGCTTTGAAGGTGCTATAAGCAAACTTGGATATCATCAGCAGGGAAGTATGGATAAGGGAAGAACACACTATATTTTCAAATTAGATTAAATTGAGATTAACAGTGGACAGTGTATAGGTCTTGTGTAAAAAAAAAAAAAATTTTAGTATTCCCTGTAGAATGAAAACATTACATCATGAGTAAGTAATGTCTTTGGCTTATGAAAAACTCTTTTCCTTTTGTTGTAATTGTATTATATTTAAACTTAAGTAAGACTGAAAACAGTATACTACTGATTCTTCCTGCCATTTTTCCAAAATTAAGAATTTTATTTGACCAATGAAGGTAAAATAAATACTGATTAAGTAACTAATCTATGACTCACCATTCTAACATCTCAAGACTCAGATTTTCTAATATGTCTTTGTTGAAAATTACCATCTACATAGAATTCCCATGTATTATATATTCCTATATATTATATATTGTTGAAAATTACCATCTACATAGAATTCCCATATATTATCAGAAACAGTAGACAAACCAACCTCAGTTTGTTTCACCACAATTGGAAACACTATATTCTAATATTTTTAATTGTAACTTCATACAAAATATAATGATAATGAATTACTCTTTTGAAACTATTGTTTGTTGTTGGTATTTAAAATATGCTGACTGTATCTCTTGCAGAGGAGTAAGACTGCTCCACCAACAAATGAGTATGACACTAAACTAAACTGCATCTGATAGTGAAGCTCCTGTTATAGAGCTCTGGGAAGTGTGAAGCATCCCTTTATTACCATTACTCCCAGATCTATTCTGACCCAGAGTGGTAGTACTTGTTAGATTTGGTTTTGATTTTATGGCATATTAACCATTGTAGGTTATTTAATGCCAAATCCTCTTTATACATATATATTATATTTGATTGGTAAACATCAGTCATTTGTTTACACACAGTTAAATGATCAAACAGTTCTATTTCTAACAATTCAATTTAGCATAAGCCATTTGTTTGCACTCAGTTTAGATGTCAAAACATTTTATTTGACCCGTAGATAGGACCTTTCAGGTGCTACCACTCTGGGCCAGAATGGACCTGGGAGCAATGGCAATGAAAAGGTACTCCACATTCCCCAAAGCTCCAGTATTACTGGAACCTCATCATCAGATTGTTAAGTGTTATATCCAGGACCCTCATTGCTGGTGCTGATGGTGGTGGGGAGTTACCCTTCTACAAAGAAGCAGTTGGTGTATTCTAATGCTCCAGCTCGTTACAATGTGCATTGACTCCTTTGTATGTTTAGACCTATGTTATGAATAGGGTTTTGGGGAATAATTCTCCTTATTTGTACTATGACCAAAAATGAAATTGCATAAAGATAAGAGGGTATATACTTAGTTTTGGACTGCTAGCCTATTCATATTTTTGGCAACAGAATTTGGCCATAAATAATACCTAATAATATCCATTTTGATTGTATAATGTGCCCCTAGAAATGATAAAATGCTGGTATCTTTATAAAAACTGCCTTTTTAAAAATGTTTGGCGGTATACTTATTTTGTAGGTAATCTTTTTTTTATCTTCTGTCATTTTACCTTAAATAAATCTATATCCATTATTGTAACTCAAAAGAAAGGAATCTTTCAACTGTTCAGTTTGTAGCAAAATAAATGCTAATTCAAGACTAAATTAATTACAATATCTATTTAAATGGTTACTTAATCAATTAAAAATAAACTGAGAAAAAATGAATAAATCTATCAATGAAAAAAAACTATACTGTCACATTTTACACAAGTTTTCTTTTTTTTTTTTTTGGAGGGGTTAGGGATGGTATTTTGCTTTAATTATTACTTAACTTTACTTACTATATTTATTAATTATGTCTCTATTAAAAGTCTAGGTAAATAAGATTTGCCTCAAAACAGCCCATGTTATTAATGTGGTAGTTTTCTCACTTCCCACTAAGTCAGAATTGACATGAGGTAATTTTATTGGGTGGAGACAGGCACAATTCAAGACACTTGCATGTCTTGGTCTCCTTGGCATCCCTCATTTTGGGGTGTCTTAAGCAATAGAAGTAAACTTAACCATTGGAAGGCCCCTTGGGACTCTGCAATTAACTTAATAACACCCACCTGTTCCATAAACCAGAAAGGGCAAACCTGTTAATAGATATTATCTTACTTTCCACCAAATCAAATTTGACACAAGGTCATTTTATAGTTGGGACAGAGCATGCATGAATCAAGACTCCTGCATGACTCATTCCCCATTTTGAGGAATCTCAGGCACCAAGCAATAAACTCTGGCAAGCACTTATTGCCAGGGAGAAGGCCTCCTGGGACCAGGCAATCAGCTTAACAACCAACAAAAACAGTCTCCAGCAAAACAGGGGAGCCTTTTTAAAATCCTGCAATGTGTGTTATATGTCACTAAGAAATAAAGGTTTACATAGTATATGATGTGGATAATTTGCATACTGGGTTTGTTAAAAAACAAACCCAGCTTTAATAATTACTTAATGTTATTGATTTCTAATATTGTTTTTTCAAATGTATTAGAAGCAATCCTATGTATAATTTTGTATAGAAATATGTATGTTGAAATAAAAATAAGTGTAATCTTTTTATGTGTTCTTATTTAGTTTTGCTAGTCTTTCTAATTTGATATACATAACACCAAAACTTAAATACTTGCACTCAGAGAGCACATTTTTTTCTAGTAAAAGTTAGCGACTATAGTCGAGGGTGACCAGAAGGCTCCCTTTTTGATAACTACTACACCGAGGTGTAGGGGAGGGTGCTACCCCTTTCCTTGGATTGCTCTACTTTACTCTTGATACATACCTTATATTGCTGAGTGTTAAGCAAGGAGGTATCAAGTAACATTTTTAAAGTCTTTGGTATGATGCGACCTGGGATTTAACCCAGGTCTCCCAGACCATTGGCAAACACTCTAACCACTTGGCCAATGAGCCAGTTTTTACATAACTAATTTTTAATATTTTTTTGCCATCATTTTTTTAATCATGCTTTTTTATTTGACAATAATAATCATTGCTTTTACTGTTATATGGTATCAAGTATTCCTAATACTAATAATTAGATCTGAATCTCAGCAAAAGGCCTGGGCAAGGTTGTATGGAAGATCAGCAGTTGCCCTTACTGCAGGATTCCCATCTTCACAATACCAATGTTTAAAGAAAAGGCAAGGTGCTATACAACTTATCACTAGTGTCATCACAGGAGTTGACAAAATGAGGTTGGACACAAGGTGAACTGCCTTAGAGACTCCAATGTCTAGTTTTGCCACTCCATCACAGCAAATTACCCTGCAGCACTAGTAAGAGGTTCAGAGTTTATCGTCTAGACCAGTTGCTATAACCAAGGCTAGAGAGCCCAGTCTATCCTAGTATTTACCTCTAACTGAAGGAAGAAAAGATGAATTCATGGCTTTCCCAAGGGCATTAGCCCTAAGTGAAATGCAAACAGCCTTATCCAGAATATGAACTTGGTTCTCCAAGTCAGTTTCAACATTAACCATTATGCCCCTTGTACCACTATAGCCATCCCTGGCTACAAGTGAATTAAACTCAAAGATGTCAGTCAATTTCAATCAATCTTTTGATGAAAATAATACTGAAAATTGCAATTGTGGTTGATTTTATTAATATCTTAATGTACAAAGTGTTTCAAAATCCATTTTTGACAACTTGTATTCAACCTGTTTTTAACCTCTTTGTAGCTCTGTAAACGTAGCTTTCTAAGAGATTTTCTGAATTTGAAATTTATATATTCAAAGACATCAACAAAAATTTGAGCAGTTAACAAAGATGGCAAATTTGAGCTATGTCAGTCCTGTAGATTTCATGTTTTTTTAATTAATTTTTTAGTGGCTTTTTTTTATTGCAACTCACTTGAGCTGACAATTTTCTATGAATTTTCAGATTGAAAATAAAGGATAAATGGTCAGTACAAGTCAAACTCACTCTCTGTCTTGAGGACCTGATTAAATACAAACTACCCTAACAGAGCTACAAAGTTCCATTGGTTTGCAAGGGCCCCAAATCAAACCTTTTAAACTTATTTATTACTGTATTCTCAAATCTCTGTTGGTACTATATTTGTTATCTTTGACATGAGTCATATTAATAGCATCTTTTATTCATTTTTTATTTATCAAAAGTGATGTCAACATATGCATAGTTAAAGGTTGAACAACTATAAATGACCATATGAAAATTTAATCTCTCGGATAAAATAAAACAGGAATTTTTCCAAGCTGAAGTCATGTCAGTATTAATGTATGGTTGAAACATTTAGAGAAAAGGCTAGATGAGAACTACACAAAGATGCTGTATACTGTGTTAAATATCTTACAAACTATGCAGAAGTAAGTATGAATACATAAGCAACATTCTCCTATAGACTTCTACACACAGACAAACAAGGGTTAATTGACCTGCAAAAACTTATATTCAGTTTTGTGTGGATACTGGGTGTCATCTGGAGAACGTACCAAGAATGATGGCTGATAGAGATGAATAGTGAGAAAGAGTCATGGCATGCTTTGATCATCATTTTTAGATGAAGCATTATCAAACATGTTCTTGTAACTCAGACATTAAAAAGCAGGTGTGTTTAACAAAGCTTTCAATTGATTGATTTTAATAGCATGTCATCTAGCCTAGAGTGATTTTATGGCTAGAAGTTAGGAATTAACAAGGCTTTCTTGAAGCAAAGAAGATAGGAGTGGGAATTACACTGAGAGCTTATCTTTGATTATTTCCAATCAACATTGTTCCTCATAGTAACAGAATAACAACCAGAGTGAGTTGGTTGATTTTTTCAACATGTCAACCCTTGGATTATCTAATGTCAAAATCAGGTCTTTTTCTAATAGTTATATGGTTTTAAGTAACTAATGATAAATGTTTGTAAATAATTATAGCTTTAAGTAACTATTCTTAATACAAATAATTTTTATACAATTATATGGTTTCAAGAATTCCTATCTAATATTAACATCAGAGTGAATTGTCAAAATACTTGTTGACAATATGTCATTTAAAAAATAAAAAAAAAGATGCAATTGATACTACTAGTATAAAAACAATGATGTGTATGGCTACTGACTGAGATTAAGAAACAGAACAAGGGATGAGTTAATAGGTTTGATTTAGGCTTCAACAAACCAATGGCTTTTTTAGCCAAGTTGGTAGAACAGCTGGTGTATTTATCCAGGCTTCCCCAAGGCAAAGAGACATTTTTTTTCCTTTTTTTTTTCTGATTAATACTGTTCCTTGCTGTCATAGAATGACAACCTGTGTGAGTTGCAGTAAGAAAAGCAACTAAAAATTATAACAAAGAAAATAGTCAAAATTAATAATGATTATCATAAGTTATAGTAAACGTCCTTCTGTGATAGGATTTTTTCATATATTGAATAAATAGATGCCTGAAATATTCTCTTTATGAAAAAAAATAGATATAAATAAAATTGCATTTTTTTTTTTATTATTTCATTTTAAATATCAAAAATAGTTTGAAAAATAAATTTACTTCATTAAAAATGTCTTTGTCAATTTCTTTATTTTCTAACTTACAGGCTCCTCGGTTTTCCAAGCTCGCCGTTTCTTGGCACATCTCTCCACTATGCTAGAATCAGAATTCACTGGCACCTTATCAAAATTAAATCGGCAAAGTTTACGCACTTTGTCTGTTGTAGGAGTCTTATTGTTGGTATCCATGGACGGAACACTTGTTAACGTTTTTGGCTTGAGAATTTCTTTTTTGCATTGGTTTGTTTGTGTATCATTTGAAGATGATACCTTCAAAGTCCTGGATATATTTTGATTTGAATTCAACTGTGGATGTAAAAGATTTTTCTTGTCCAGACATTTAATCATCAAGGAGGTCCCTCCTGCAGTCTGATGTGGGGTGTTAAAAACAATCCTTGTAGGAACCATCTTCTTAGGTGGGGTATCCATATTAAGATTGCCTTTTGAGGTAGATGGGTGATCTTGTGCAAGTCTAGCCATTTCCTTCCCGGAAGGAATGAGACTTGATGTCTTCTTTAACCGAATAATTCCTGTCTTTTTCAGATCGGATCCTGGTATCAGATCAGCGTATGATTTATTTGTTGTACTGCTTGAATTCCTGGTCAACTGCTGTAGTCGGAGTTCAGCACGAGTGAGGAGGAAATTCTGAAGATGGGTAGGAATCTGTAAAGAATGAACTGTATCTAAAAAGTTTTGTCTGGCACGTTTATGACGCAGTAGGTCCCACACTTTGTTTCGACAGAGATTCAAAAGTTGGGGAGGATCAGAAATTTGGGAGAGAAGGAGTTGCCTGACTTCCTCACATTTCTTGTTAGCCATCACTTGGCCTGACAGCAGTTTAGCATCGCGCCAAAGGTTGTAGCCATTCTTTACCAACAACATTACGAATTTTGGCACATCTACTTCCTCATTCGTTACAACTTCAGGACGCAACAACAGAGAAATTACACTTCTAGGTGTCTGTAAAAGAAACAAACAAAAAAATAATTTACACAATTATTATACCAATATTAGCTTTGGATAGAAGTTCAAGTGTTACTATTCAGTGAGTTACTTAGACCAGTATCCTTATCATTACTGTTTTTATTACAAAGGTTCAGTTAAGGTAATAGAATGAAAATAAGGATACTGTTCCAAATGACACATATAATAAAGTCAATACTTCATTTTAGAGTTTTAAGATATATATTTTTAAAATCATTATTTCTATCCCATTATAGGTGCTACATTAAATATATATAAAATTTATATGTTAATGTAACAATTATTATGAGACAGAGTATTAGTTAAAATTTTACTATCAAAATTTTATTACTGTATACTATCAAATGTTTTAAAAAGTATCTGAAGTTTTTTGTTTTTTTAAAATTTAAATGAAGACGTACCTAGCTGAACAACTTATAAGGTAAAGTGATAAAAGGACATAAAGGGCTTTAAAAAATACAATGGCACAGCTTCACACCATATAAAAAAAGTAGGTTCAAAGATGCTTCAACCAATGAAAAATACAGTGGAATAAATATGAAAACTAAGATTATTGTTATAACAGAACATATAAGTAAGTTGCCTAACTAGTCAAGGGCAACCCAAAGGCTCTCTTTTCAATAGCTACATCACTGAGATGTAGGGAGGGCACTTTCCTAGATTGCTCCACTGACCCTTGATATATACCTTCTAATGCTAAGCAAGGAGGCATCAAGTACCATTTTTTGAGTCATTGATATGATTTGACCTAGGATTGAACCCTGGCAAACATTACTTACATAACATTTACATATTCTTCATCTTGAAATTTGGGACAAATACACACATTTTTGAAATTTTGTTTCTATCATTTTTTGTTGAAAAGTTATGGTGTTTTGAAATTGACAATTTTATCAAAAAATTAATGGCAAAATTTGTCACCTTCTGGTCTCCCCAGCTATGGGTTAAATAATATCTGCTGTTCTACAAGGATGGCTTTGGAATTAAATAACCCTAAAAGGTTGATATGTCATTAAACATCATCATCATGTCGTGCAACCAGCATGGATATCCCTGACTCTCTCTCGCCACTCCTCCCTATCGTTCATCACTTCCCGTATTTTCACAGAGCTGCTGTATGTAGGTTCGCACTGGTCGCCCAGCTTTAGCTCAGCCATGTGCGGGGGTTCATAGGAGAACATCACTTATGAGCTCGTTCCTGCTTCTCCAGCAGTGTCCTGCATGTCTGGTGCGTCTAACTTTGATAGTT
Source organism: Sepioteuthis lessoniana (assembly GCA_963585895.1). Taxonomy (NCBI): domain Eukaryota; kingdom Metazoa; phylum Mollusca; class Cephalopoda; order Myopsida; family Loliginidae; genus Sepioteuthis; species Sepioteuthis lessoniana. The sequence goes on from CAUZXS010006649.1 coordinate 133,003, forward strand.
TTCGTGATGGGAGGTAGGTGGCCTTACAGGTGCTGCTTTGTGGGGGTGTTGCCTCCAGGACTTGTTCAAAATTGCTCGCAGCATTCTTGTGTAGTTGTGTCAAGCTTTTTCTCCATCTGTTTAAGTAGTTTCCATGTAGTGCATCCATATAGCAGCATCGACACGACCGCTGCTTGGAAGAAACTGCGTTTCATTTTATCGGTCAGGTCTGACGTCCATATGACCGCTAGCCTATCGATAGCTGTCCATGCCTTTGTCAGTTGCTTGTCGATGTCTTCTTAGGTTGATGAGACACTGCTTCCTAGGTAGGTGAACTTGTCAACTAGTTTCAGAGATCTACCACCTACTGTGGAAATGTTGCCTGTTTGATTAAAGCATATGTATTCTGTTTTGTGTGCATTGACATGGAGGCCTGTGCGTGCAGCGGCTGTTCCAGACTATGCAGCAGGGTTTTGGCTCGGGTGGGTGCATTTGCCAGAAGCACTATGTCATCGGTGTAGTTGGTGTTGGTAATTGTTTCTGCTTCTTTTCTTTGTCAGCTCGAAACTGTTTTCTTTAATTTTATCAATCGATGTTCTAAGCACGTAGTCTAGACATATGATAAAGAGGTATGGGGCTAATGTGTCTCTTTGTAGTACTCCTGCTACAATATTGAAGTAGTCTGTGTCTCCATCCGGAGAACGTACTTTCACTTTGGTGTTTCTATAAAGAATCATTATGGCTGCGATGGTCTCTTTTGGTAGGCCGTATGCTAGTAGAATTTGTTCCCTCTTCCCTCTGTGAATGGAATCAAAGGCCTTGGTAAAGTCGACAATTAGTATTGTTGCCTGAAGGTTTTTTGCCCATGCACCTTCAAGGATTCTACGGATAGTCAATATTTGTGAGGTTGTGAATCTATTTCTTTGGGTTCTTCCTAAGAATGTTTTCAACCAAACCAAACCAAACCAAAATTTGTGCATGCAAATTTATAATTAAAATTGTGGTGTAATCTTTAAAATGACTTTCCAGGTATATAACAAAATATCCCTATAAGTTCTGATTTTTTGAACTGAAAAATTTAGTAATATTTTTTCATGACTATTTTAGCAAAATTTTAGTTTTTATAACCAAATTTTAGGTAATATTGCTCAAAAATATTCATTTTGGGGGTAAAAAAAACATTGAAATATTTAGAAATATCATGAAAATGCTAAGGTAGAACATTGCTTGATATATTCTAAAGCAAAGACTTACATACTGTGTCTTTAAAGTGATTTCATTCACTTCTGCCTTGGTTATTTGGAAAAAATTCATAATCAAAATTTTCTTAAAATTTTTCAGTTTAAAATTACACTATTTTAAGACATTGATAAAAAAATTGATCTTAAATTATCAAAAATAATCATGAAGTAGGATGAAAGAGTTTCTTATCTCTGAGTTGTGGTCTATATTCCATGTTGAGAGTGAGTGATGAGTGACATATCAATTGATCAAGTGCTTTTTTTGATTTTCTTAGACTTTTATGTGTCAAAAGTAATAAATATCTAATTCTTTCTATCATAGGGTTATTTAGAAATCATAAATGGATTCTGGGTAAAAAACATGCCCATTGTGGGGTTTATCATATTTTTTGACAAATTTGCAATATTCAATCCAAATGTCCACAAAATAGCCAATTTTGCTCATTTTGGTTAGCTATTGAGGTTGTTTTTCACCAGATCTCACAAAATTTTGGATAGGGGTTCTCAAGGAATCAAGATTCTTGATCTGTTCAGGCTTTAACTTAAATGTATCAGCCTTTGGTTGGATGGGTTTTATGGCATATCAACCATTGTAGGTTATTTAATGCAAAATCCTGTTTATTCATATATGTGATTTATAAAATGAATAGTTTATAGGTAACATTTTTAAATGAGCCAGAGCTCATTTGTATAGAATTAAATGGTTTCAAGTATTACTATTTATTGTTTGCACACAGTTAAATAGCTTCAAATAATTCTATTTAATATTAATAAGAATCCATAGAAAAAGATTTCAAGTACTGCTATCAAACACTAATAATTCTATTCAACATCATTCATTCATTCATTTGCAAACAGTTACAGAGATGCGGCCAGCATATTTTACAGCCCCAGATGACTGGGCTAGTCTTTGATTGGTTGGTTTTTCAGCATATCATCTCTTGTTGAGTTATTTAATTCTGAAGTCAATCTTCTTCCAAGCAATTATATGGTTTCAAGTAACTAATGATAATCTTTTGTAAACAATTATAGCTTTAAGTAACAATTCTTAGCCCATTTGCGGGCAGAGTGACATTTTTGTTACTAACAGTACATAAGCAGAGTGACATTAAAAAAATCATCAGTCTGCAGAGGGCTTAATATAAATACTTTACACATAGATGGTTTCAAGTATTCTTATCTAATACTAATAATTTAGAAATTAGCCACTGAAATTGTGTTTTCATAAATTAAGTAGCAGTGCATGTCTATTTCTTGCAAATTATCTCTTTTTATCAAATCTCTTTAAATATTGAAGAGGGATTTTCAAAGAGACAGAGTCCCCAAATCTAGCTAAACCCCTACTTACCCAATTAATAATATTCTTACATAAGTTTGAATTTACCTTTCTTGTATCACTGATAGTCTGAACACCAGCTCCCATGAAGAGCATGTACTTTGCAATGGGAAAACAGCAAATTTCCAAGGACAGGGTAAAAGGTGTCAGCAATGACTGGAAACAAAATGAGAAACAAGCAAATTAATAATGACAATTTGGTGGGTGGAAAAAAAGAAAGAAAACTTAGGAGATGAATAAAAAGAGGAAAAATGTTAACTACTTCTGTCCCATAATAGTTGATACATTTAATGAATGAAATTGTATACAAATACTGTGCTGGATTTACCTATAAGCAAAATAAGGGCCTCATATTTTAAAAATATATTTTTATCAAAAAAAAAAAAAAAATGATAAAATATATTTTTAAAAATCTTAAATACATGATTATAAGACTACCCAACCAACAAGTGTCCTGAATATGATTCTAAACCATCTGTTGATGAGGCTCCAGTTCTAGAGCTTTTACACCTACATTGCCATTATTCCCAGATCCACTCTGACCTGGAATATTAGTACCTGTTAGGGTTTCATCTATGCGTCAAATAGAAATATGTAATCATTTTCTAAACTTGCAACCATTTAGCTATGTGCAATCAAATGATTAATGTTAAATTGAATTATTTAGAATCATGTAATAATGCTTAGAACATTTAACTGTGCACTCTGTCATATTTAAAAATAATGTTACCTACAAACTATTCATTTACAAATCATATATATATATAATTAATTAATCTTTATAACTATTCTATAATTCTAATGGTGTGAAAAAAAAACATGATACAATTTGCAACTATGAAAAAAATAAAAGACTAAAAACATATATTACTTGAAAATAATCAACCAATAATGCATACCAAGCCAAAAGAAAAAACACAGAGCTAAATGTAAGAATGCTTACTACCCTAAGTAGAGCAAAATATCAATGTCTACAGAGTCAAAAAAACTTTTACCTAGGTTTCATGTAACTGGATCATCAGGACGATTCTGACTCAAGAAGGGTTGGACCAAAACTACATTTTATTGATTAAAAGACCACTAGAAAGAATAAAATTAGCATAAAAATACATTAGATAAAATTAAATCATAACTTATCTACCAAGTTGCCAACTTATACCAAATAACATTAAGAATTTCATAGGGATTATTACAGAAAGCTATGGCCAGTTTCTCTTCCATACACAAATTACAATATTTATAACCCACTTTATATTTACAGCATTTTTTTTTACTATTTCCCATTTTAATATAGGGTCTGTTCCTAGGTTCTTAATTTCCCACACATAGATAAACTAGTACTATGTCTAAATATTTAGTGTGCAAAGCTACTTCTATGATTGTAATATCTTTTTTAAGGGTCCATGTGTGGAACCTTTGTATACTTCTTTAAAATTTCTACTAACATTACTATCATTAGATCCATGACTATGTACCTCCACCTTATACACTATATACTCAAATTGACAAAATAAAAAAAAGTTCTATTTATCCCATAGATGGGACCCTAACAGGTACTACCAATCTGGATAAGAGTGGATTTTGGAGTAATGGCAATGAAAGAGTACCCCACATCCCCTAAAGCTCCAGGATTGGATGTAGTTTAGTGTCATATCCAGGATACCAATTGGATGTGGAGTCTTACCTCTCCACAGAAGAGCAATTGGTATATTCTACAGCCCAAGGCAACAGGGCAGGTTAAAACAGTTCATAAGTGGTAGAATATTCAGCAATAAAAAAAAGTTGAAATGATCTTGCAAAATTTTTTTTTTCAGAGGAAAATCCCAGATTTCTTTAGATGTAGAATTCAAAATTTGCCTTCCAGCTGGGTTGCAATCATTAAAAATGATTATGGTAATATTTAAATAAATTTAACTTACATTTGTTTTTATATCCTTTCTGGTAAAATATAATCACTTTCTGAACAGCTTAATATTTACCAAGCTAAGCTTAAACTAGTACAGGTATTGCATAAGGAGAATGATGAAAACTTGAGAGGAATCACAATACATAAATGTAAATCTTATTGTTTATTTCTTAAATATTCCAGTGTTAAGAAGGTGTGGAAAGTTGATGGAAATATTGTAAGATATGACCATTTATCCCTATAAGTATTTGTTGAAGGTGAGTTGTTTTCTTTCATAGTTATTTTGTTTACATTGCAAGTTCTCATGGATTCTTTTGCATTCCCTTTGGGCTGGAAGCCCATTTAGGTCCGCTCATAGCAGACTAACCCTTTCAATGGATCCCAGGGACTAACTGCCCATTCTAAACTTTCTTTGGACTCTCATCTGGCTGAATCTGAATTTAGCAAAATATGCCCAATGTGCATGTGTGCCAGTGACTTTGATGATTGTAACACAGACACTCCTACCACCAGTAGGCCAGGCATATCAAATAACCAAAGTTAAACAAATGGTTAACAATCACACGAGTGTGACACTATAAGGTCTTCCACTCCTCATATAGGCATAGCAGATGTATGTATATAAAATGCATGTGTGTGTATAGTAATATCAAAAGAATAGCTAAACAAATTAGGGTGGTCAGCAGTTTTTTTTTATTGATTATAAAATAGAAAGAGAAGGGTTTCTCAATGGGGATGAAAGGGTAGTTTTCAATGTCTTTGGCATTAGTACAGATAAAGGTCAATAGACAAGGGTATCATTTTTTTTAAAAATGTACTTTAGTTGGAAAAACAGGTTTCTTTTTCAGAAGCCTGAACTGCATTTATTCAAGGAAGCAATCAGGAGGTAGAGGGGCAAGCTGCAAACTAAAGCAGTGGTAGGTTGTCCTGCTAGGCAGCTCCCATCCCTGTCCACAATAGTAAGGGATCAGCATCCACATCCAAATTATGTCCATATTTATGTTTTTTCTGTAGTTACTTCTTAAGAGATTTTTCTGCAATCAGTCTAATTCAAATAATTTTTAAACATCTATTGGACTCTAACAGGGACTACCACTCTAGGCCAGAGTGGACCTGGGAGTAATGGCAATGAAGAGGTACTCCACACTCCCCAGATCTCCAGAACATGAGTCTCACCACCAGATGCAGTTTAGTGTCATACACAGGACACCCCTTTTTGGGGTCTTAGCCTTTTGCAGGAGATACAGTAAGCATATTCTATGCCCCGTGGACAGGGGAGACAATGTGGTTTTGGGTTGTTTAACAGATAAAATTGCAAGTCACAACAAAAGATTGCCACACAGGCTTTACAGTCTGGCTGCCATCAACATAAACATTGGACAATCACTGTCCACATCCAACTACCTGCAGTATCAGAAAACATCATTTGGATGTTGCAGGCTCAATCCCAACAACAGGTATGAATAATAAGGAATACTTACTATAACTTAACACTTGTATCCAGTCATGATTAATAGAATTGGAACAATCTACCCTTGTGGTTCAAATAAAGGGTTCAGTTCAAGATTCTATGTGGACTGCTGAGTTGGACATGAAACACCTGATGAAGTCTTAAGGACATATCGTCCAAAACATAGTGAGTGTTGCATATTGACCCTTGACCAAGCAGTCAATCAGAGATTTCTCTGTACAGGACGCACCTGTGTAAATAAGCAGAAGCAGTCATGTGGCTGAACGGAAATGTGTGAGTGTTATGAAATAATATATGCAGATGTGAGACACAGGCAGTCTCAGTCTTGTGTCAGTCTCAGCTTGGGGCCAAAAGTGATTCGGTCAGTCACAAAGAGTACCAGCGAGTGGCTGGGCACCCCACTAAGGCAGCGTTCGACAGAACAGCTAAGAAGTTATGGGTCAATATGGCAGTCTGACTTCAACTTCGTCTTCGTCTGTCTCTCTCACACCACAGAAGCTTTGACCCCCAAGAAAGAATAGATATATTTTTATAAATAAGTGTCATGCTTATTCCTCTTAGCCTGTTCATCATTCATCTCTTCATTATGCTGGCACAGCATACAACAGTGAGTATATCAATAAAGATGAGGTTAATAGTCTGAATATTCTAAGTAATAACAATCAGACAACATTCTATATCACCAACAATATTACACAGGGCTACAAGAGTAGAGTAGTCAGCAAAAAGCAAAAGTAGACAAACAAAAATACTCTACCTTATTGACAATATCCATATTGGCACCATTTTCAACCAACAGTTTAACAAGGTCCAAGTTACGGCTCTGAACACCCCAATGAAGTGGAGTCCAGTAATCCTGTAAAATAAAATAACCATCCAATATCAACATACAAGATTTTAAAATATCAATTACAAATTAAAAAACTTATGCTGTTTTTTAATACTCACATTCAGTGATCAGAATTTTAATCTCATATGTTTTAATTTTTCCAGAATTGAATCTAATTTTCTGAGAAAAAATTTTCTTATACAATTCACTCTAGTTATAATAGCCAGCATACTTTCCAGCTTCTCATTATTATTATTTGCTACCCCTTCAATAATGTAAGAATGGAATAGATTTTTTAATGTACAAGGACTGACTAAAAAGTTCATAGGCTGACCAAGATATTCTCATGAAATGTAACCAAAAAAGGTTTATTTTTTCAACATAGTTCCCCCTCCCCGTGATTCACACTCTTTTTCCATTGGTGCTGCAGTGCTTGGATTTCATTGGTCAAAAAAAAAATCAACAGCAGTTATGATGTCAGCCAATGAACTTTTCAGTCAATCTTTGTACAGAATGATGGTGTTCTCATTCCTATACTGGTCATGTTCAGTCTCCTTCCAAGGGAACATTGAAAGGAATCTTTTATTTCATTTACAAATAAATATTCTCATTCTTATGCCTATTGTGTTCAGTGTCCAAAGAAATATTGAATGAAATTCTTTACTTCATCCACAGGAATGGTTAGCAGCTTGGTTTTACAGTATGTCAATTCTTGTTGGGTTATTTTATGTCAAAATCAGTATAACAATTATAGTTACCAAAAATGCATCTTCATAATTATTTTAAAAAGGTAAGCACTTCATTTTCTCAGATCTAGTGGACGAAAACAGGTACTACCACTCAAGGTCAGGGTGGACCTAGGAATGATAGAAATGAAGGGGTGATGCCACAATCTCCAAAGCTCCAGAACTGGAACCTCACCACTGGATGTAGTTTAACCATTTCACTTCCATTAGGACACCAATGTCTCAATTTCATTTTAACCATTAACCATGTTGTACTAAAAGCATAATTTTGCATATACAAAACTGGTCATGAAAGAGTTAAAAATGGAGCTTATCTGTAAAAGGCTAGCAGCACAAAGATTTTTAAAAAATAAATTATTGCTAAACAATTTCATTCTAATGTGGTAGTAAAAGGGTTAATATTATACCAAGGACACCATTATTTTTTTTTTCAGAAATGTTTTAGTCCTCTGGAAGGGATGCATAGTTATGTACCACAACATGGTTTTATATTGATTATTGTATATTGAAGGCCCTGTTGACAGGGCAGATACATTACAAGAGGGGATGCTGTTCTTCATAATGTCATGTAGTAAAAATATTGAATTCTCAGAGAAACAAAGATGACAAGTCACAAAGAAATGAAAAGTTCAAAAAAATAAGAATAGATAAAAGACCAATTTCTAAAATGCTTTTTTTCATTATATACTCACTTGATCTTGAAGATTAGGATTTGCACCTGCTTTTATCAATTTTTCCACAACCTCAGACTTATTTTTCCACATGGCTAAATGCAGGGATGTTGTGCCATCCTGAAATTAATAAAAAATACATCAATATTAATTGGAAAGAAATTGTTTCTCTGTCCTCTATAAATGTAGTGCTTAATAAATTTTGATTGATTGAATTTAATGGCATGCCAACCTGTCTAGGTTAAGGAATTGCATTTATATTCATATTTTTTGTGTAGTTGTTTCTTAAGAGGTTTTTTGCACATGGTCCAGTAACATAATTTTTAAACAGATCTATGGCAATGGCAACGAAGGAGTAATTTACACTCCCCAGAGTTCCAGAACTGGAGCCTCACCATCAGATACAGTTTATATACCCAGAAGTGTGTGTGTGTGTGGGGGGGTCTTACCTCTCAGCAGGAGATACAGTCAGTATATTCTAAGCCCTACTGACAGGAATGACCAAGCTTAGTTTACATACTTATTGTTGGAACCTGGAAAAAGTTTTCACAAAAAACAAAATGTTTTCCTCATGGAGAAGAGGAGATGCTCTCATCAAAAGAGTTAGTTGGTTAAGTTGAGCTTTTTATCAACTCTTGTAGGTTATTTAATGCCAAATCCTGTTTTTACATATTATATATGTGATTTGTAAGTAACATTTTTAAACAAGTCAGAGCTTATTTGTTTGCATACAGTTAAATGGTAACACTAACAGTTAAATGGTTTCAAGCATTGTTATCTAATACCAATAATTCAATTTAATGTTAATCGTTCGTTTGTAAACAGCTAAATTGTTTCAAGTTTGGAAAATGATTAAATATTTCTATTTGACCCATAGGTTGGGACTCTAACAGGTACTACCACACCAAATCAGAGTGGACCGGAGAGTAATGGTAATGTAGAGATACTCCACATTCCTCAAAGCTCTAGGACAGATAGTTTAGTGTCATATACTGGACACTCATTGAAGGGTTTTAACCTTCAGCAGAGATGGAGTCAGTGTGTTCTACAGCCCTAGCTGACTGGGCTAAGTCAGAGTAAACCTGGGAGTAATGAAGAGATACTCCACATTCCTCAAAGCTCCAGGATTGGAGCATTACCATCAGATAGTTTAATGTCATATCCAGTACACTCAGAGGGGGAGAGGGGTTTTATCCATCTGCAGGAATGTAGTCGGTATATTCTTCAGTCTCAACTGACTGGGCTTTATCAAAAAAGGTCTGTCATAATATACAATAATCACTATAAAGTCATATTGCAGTACATAACTATGCAGAATCTAAATTTACAAACTTCAAAAGAAAAAAAATTAAATTGTCTTACTAGAATGATAAAAATTCCTCATTAGGTTTATAGGTATTTCTTCAAGTTGGAAAAATAAAATAAGTCTATATAACAAAATTTTTACTATTTCTTCTTCTGGAACAAAAAGTATTATAATTGCTTATGCTTAAAGTAAAAGGAAAATACCTATTTTTCTCTCTAAACTTAACTTTTTGGAGCTGAATAATAAAATTTTTAAATTTACCCATTTTTCAGCACTTTTCAGTTAGATTCAAGTACTGAGCAATTTTGATTCATATGTTGTTTTATCAAGATCTTATGTAAATGAGAATGTGGAAATTTACTTATTTTTATATTGAAAATAAGTTAATTTCTAAATTCTATTATCTTGAGCACAAAATCAAAGTTTGAAAGGAATAATTGAAATTTTCTATACTTTTACAACATAAGTGGGGGATACAGTCAGCATATTCTAAGCTTCGCTTATAGGGTGTACTCAAAAGAGGTTGAAATGTGTTAAAAATAACAAATACAAAGACTATATAATCTCTTAAATATATGAAATATGGAAAATATTTCATCTCAGAACTTAAAAAATTAACAGAATAAATATCATGCTAAGAATAATAAAGATGAAGATAAAAGTTCAAATACGAGTAAAACAAAAAACTTCTAACCTTTTAGAAAGTCTGTATTTGCTCAACCTCTCTACTATGGCAGGATGTGACACAAGTTCAATTCTTAAACAGAGTAAAGCTGTTTTGAATTCCTAGACTGATTGCCTTACTCAGGCTAAAGATCCCGGTCTGTCCTGCTATTTACCCATAGATGGAGGGAAAACAGATGGATTTATGCTTTTCCCAAGAGTATTAGTGCAAAATAAAATGTTAACAGCCTTGTCCAGGATTTGAACTTAGGTCACTGAGTCCATTTTCTTACAACAATAACTTATGCCACAAGTTCCTCTTGGTAAGTAATCTAAATGATTGTCAGTTAAGTTGACCAAGATGAATTTTCTAGGTAAAATTGTCTGAAATGGATTCCAATGAGAGAATGTATCACTATCAACATGCCAATACAACCACAGCTATATAAAGCTCCCAATTCATTGACAACCTGGACTGTTGTTTATCAAGTTTACCAATGGTGACATTTTCCAACTTACTACCAAAACTTGGATCAATTTTAACACTTGAAATTTATGGCATATACCACAAGACTCCATACTGCAGCACTGATAAAACAGGTTCTTTTGCTTTTCTTTCTAATAAGAAACCAGATGCTCAAGATCACGGGATGACATGTGAAAACTTGATTGGACATACAAAATTACAATTACAAAGAGAAATGCAGAATAAAGAAGGATTTCTGCTCTTGCTGGAGTTGATTCTGAGTACCCAACCTGCTCTAACAGTAGTTGGGACATAATGACAATATCATTTTTCTAAATTTAAATTTCTAATACATATGTTAGTTTGAAATATATTGATTAAAAAATTGAAAAAATACTTACAAGACACTGTGTATCAATACGGGCTCCAGCTTCAAGCAAAAGGGACACAATATTGAGAGAACCTGCCCTAGAGGCTATATGTAAGGCTGTTTTGCCATCCTGTAAAACAAACAATATCGATGGTCTGGTTAACAAGGGGTTACATAATGTTAAGTAAGGTGTTTAATGTAAAGCAGGAGTTTTTAAAGCTAAAGACTCAAAAGGTCTATTACATCCTAATGGAGAGGCACAGCAGGCAAAAAGTGAGATGGTGTGGTGATTTCCACTAATCATAAGGCTAATATGTAATACAGATAATATGATGCTGTTTATGTATTTCTAATTTGTCTAAATCAGAGGTCTCAAAGTTTTTAATAGAATATTAACTTCATAAGATAACGTCAAAAAATATAATTAGTTACTGTGTTTTTTGTTATGGGGATTTATCTTTTACAGTAGAACTTATCATTTGTAAAGGTTTAGCATAGATTTTTACTTTATAAAGATTATGAAATAGAATTAGAATTGATTTCTGACATTTATCTTTGTCTCAGTTCAAGTTTTGACCTCTTACCTGGCATAGATGAGTATTTCAGCAAATATACAATAATGAAAATACTGTTTGAATTTATATGCATGAAAAAATGAAGAGAGTTCATTTTAGAACAAATGATAAACCAAAGAGTGATTGATTGACTGATTTTAATGGCATGTCACTCCATCCAGGGTTATTCTATACCTAGATGGTTAGGGAATCACATTCATTGTGCATTCATATTTACATTTTTTGTGTCATTATTTTAATTATTTTTTTTTGCTATCTAATACAAATGATTTTTAAACAGATCTATTTGACCCATAGATGGAACCCTAAAAAGGTGCTACAACTCAGGGAGTAATGGCAATGAAGTGGTACTTTACACTCCAGATGCAGTTTAGTCATACCCAGGACACCTCCTTTTGGTGGGGAGGATCTTATCCCTCAGCAGGGAATACAGTAAGTGTATTCTAAACCCTACCAACAAGGTTACATCTTCATGAAAAGTAAATACAAGATTGATTTGATCAATATATTGTTAAATTTCAGAGTAATAAACACTCATGTGATAGGAATATTTTGTATATTCTGTAGAAAAATCTATTTTTCTTTTTATTTTTGGTTGTCCAAATCAATTACATGACCTAGCTTTTCAAAAGTTTACAGAAAAGTGTCTTTCTGTTGGTACTAACTGATATACAAATTTTAGAATTTATAGTTAATCTATTAAGCAAAGAAAAAAAAACTACAGGAAAGTTCTTTCAATGGCCAACTCATAGAATTTTATAACAAGACATTTAACCCATTAGACACCTAGCCCTCAGGTAACCTGTATTCACAGAATTTAAAATAAGAGCAGTACCATTAAAACAATTTACTTCCCAATTTGCAATTCAATAATAAAAGTGGCAGGGAGTAGTATTCTCTTTCAACTTAATTTTGATCCAATTTCTATATATTTGGGAAGAAAACTCAAGTATAGATTTTTTTAAATTTGAAATTTCAATTCATTTTATCATCATGATATCATTTTTTTTCAAATTATCATAATTATTATCATTCTTGCATAATGCCTAATGTGCTAGACTGCAGCATCATAGTAAGTGAGTTGAAACTTCACTTGCACTATTATGTTCAATTTCAGACTAATATTCTTAGGAAATGTATGAACCTCCTTATCCTCCCAGCTAAAGGTTAGATAGCACCACTACTGTTCTTCTACAAAAAATGGCTTTGACATTAAATAACCCACAAAGGTTGATATGCTATTAAACAAAGAAACCAAAACCAAACCTTTCTATTTTATTGTCTATTAAAATCTGCCTGACCTTCCTAACTTGTTTAGCTATCCTTTTGATATTACTAAACATACATATATATATATATATATATATATATATATATATATATATATATATATATATATATATATGCTACCTATGCTCACACACATGCATACATATTCATATAGACATGCTCGCACCTTCATGCATATACATTATTGCACCAAAATATGAGCATCCAGGAGCAGAAGAGCTTATAGTATCACAATAAATCTAATAAAATTTTCAAGATTCTTTGATAAGTAACAAAGTTTATTTCATTTTCAGCATCTTTCAAAAATAAGTTTAATGATAAATGAGGATGTTGTGTTATACATTAGATTCCCTATTGTTTATCTCCCCTTATGTTTAAGGGTACACTCTTAAATTTTTCTCCAAGAGATGACTTCTAGTTTCATCCCCTTATTGAGTAAAAGAACAAAAGCTTTACAGCATGCAGCCACAACCTTAATTCTCTCTGATAAGCTCAATATTTCGAGCATTGTTGGTAAAAAATATTTCCTTTCTCCACTTGAAGCACAGAACTACCATAATTATTAGATATTTCGTAGTATTTCCTTTTAGTGTAAATCATTTACTAATATCTCTTTTTAGCATATGCTGGCCTTAATTTTGCTTCCCTCATTAAATCAACCCTTACTTGAATGCAATTTCTATTCTTCACCTCCTAACATTATTTTTTACTTTGAATAACCCTCTTTTATCAAAGAACTGTCTACTACTCTATATCAATTAAACTCACTGCTCCTTACATTAAATTATGCTTCCAGCTCCAGCCAAAGCTTCAGTACATTGTCCCACACACATTTGTCAAACAGTATTTTATTCCAATCCAATTTTATCCCTTCCTTAAGGTTTGTCCCACACACATTTGTCAAACAGTATTTTATTCCAATCCAATTTTATCCCTTCCTTAAGGTTTGTCGACAGGTTAATAAACCTGTCGACAAACCTTAACTTTGCTTCAGAGTCTTAATTGTTGAAAGGCATTTAGCTCATTATCAGAGACAATGTATATGTTTTCCAAAAATAGATGCATATCACTGGAGTTCAGAGAGAATGGTTTGATTGATATGAGCATTCTTTCAAAGTGAGTTCTGCAGAAGAAAAACATTTTATAATTTTTGACAGTATAAGTTTTTCTACAACAAACTGACTGAACATTTTTTTACTTGTTTTCATAACTTGGAAAAAAAAAACTCATCCAAAATCAATTTTTCAAAACAGTTCATTTTTCTTTCTTTTTCTTTGCATATTCCAAAGATTCTATCATGTAGATTTTTTTTTTTTTTTGTGAAGAAATGTATGTATCAACTTTGAACAAAATTTTTTTTCTTAAATTAAAAAAATCAAGTTTTTCCTTACATCATTTTGTGCATTCACATCTGCCTCACCATATTCAATAAGGGATTGAACCATATCCACATCACTAAGTGTGACACATTCCTGTAATAATGTGCGACCATACTGAAAAACATAAAAAAAAGTAACAGAAATCAAATAAAAAAGGCAAGTGGAAAAAAAAGTCATGATTTTTTAGAGTTGTATTCAGATGACTGAACTCAATATTTTTGTTATTACCAAGAAGATTCCATATTTTATTTCAAGTATCAAATATGGAATTGCCTATGTTATACACATTACTATGAAAGGGTTAGTCTGGTTAGTATATTTGCAACCAATTCTACTTTTAGGAAGGAAGAAAAAGAAAAGAAAAAAGATCTTCCTATTTTTGGCATAATGGTTGGAGTATTTGCCAAAGGTCCAGGAGACCAGAGTTCAATTTCAAAAAAAAAAAAAAAAAAAAAAAAGTACTTGATGCCTCCTTGCTTAACACTCGGTATTATAAGGTACAGATCAAGGATAAATGAACCAATCCAGAGAAAGGAGTGACGTCCTTTCCTACACTTTGGTGTAGTGGCTATTGAAAAAAGAGCCTTTAGGTCGCCCTAGACTATGGTCAGCTAACTTGCTTCTTTTTAAGTCTCAGAATTTTTTAGAATCTGTTCAGATCATATACCTGAAGAAAGTCATTGATTGCTCGGTTGATTTTATGGCATGTCAACCCATGTTAAGTTATTTAATACTAAAGTCAGTGATTTTCTTTTTTTTCAAGTACTTATATAATTCCTATTTAATAATAATCATTTGTTTGCATAAAGTTATATGTTTTCAAGTTATTCCTATCTAATACTAATAATTTTGGAGACTCATAAGGACATAATGTCTGGTAAATGGTGAAATAAAGTATTAACTATTGATTAACAAAATAATAATTGTTGCTTGCTTATTTTTATGGCATGTCAACACTTGTGTTAATTAATGCTGAAGTTGGCCTTTTTTTTTTAGTTTATGCAAGCAATTATATGATTTCAAGTAACTAGTAATAATTTGTAAACAATTATAGCTTCAAGTAACTATTCTTAATACTAGGAATTTGCCCACAGTTATATGATTTCAAGTATTCTAATCTAATACTAATAATTTATACACTATGATATGGTTTCAAGAAGCTATACTTATCATTTGCTGACACAAAGGGCATATGGTTTCAAGTATTCCTTTTTAATATAGATAATTTGCACTCAGTTGTATGGTTTAAAGTATTCCTATCTCATAGCAATAGTTTGTAAACAGGTCTATTAGACCCATAAATGGGACCCTAATAGGTACTACCACTCCAGGTCAGAGTGAACCAAGAAGTAACAGCAATGAAGCAGTGACTTGACACTCTCCAGAGCTCCAGAACTGGAGTCTCACCAGAAGATGCAGTTTAGAGTGATACCCTTTTTTGTAGTGGTCTCAACCCTCTATAGAGGATGTAGTTGTCATATTCTTTATTGTTATTTTGTATGCTTTTATTTTTATTATTTTATTTCATTTTCTTTTTTAATCACAATTCACTTGGGTTGTCATCTCTATAAGAGCAAGGCAAACGATTTGAAAATGATAAAAGGCAAACTTTCCCTAAAATTCGAATTCACATTCCATTTTTTCCTAAGGGAATCTTACCAAGAATTTATCCTTTATCATTGTCCCTGATATGAACTCTTCCCTCACTGATGTAGATCACCCTGTCAGAAGGCCTTGAAATATGCTGACTATATCCCCTACAGAGAATTAAGATCCTCCTTCTCCAAAAAAGGGATGTCCTGAGTATGGCATTAAACTGCATCTGATGGCGAAGCTCTAGTCCTGGAGATCTGGGGAGTGTGGAGTACTCCTTCATTATCATTACTTCCAGATATTCTCTGACCTAGAGCATTAGTACCTGTTATCTAATATCTATTTAACTTATAGATAGGACTTTAACAATCACTACCACTCCAGGTCTGAGACTACTAAGAGTAATGGCAAAGAAGAGGTGACTCTACACTCCGTAGGACTGGAAGATCACTACTAAATGCAGTTAAGTGTCTTACCCAGGACACCTTTTTCTTTGAAAGCGAGTGGTGGTCTTACCCTTCTGTAGAGGATGCAGTCAGCATATTCTATACACTGGCAACAGGATGGAATGTTGGCTTTGATTTGCTCCTCAACCAAAAAGCCACTTTCCATATGAGACCACAGAAATCAGATTTCATATAGTTGAAGATGATTATTTTAAGAACTTTAGATTTTATTTTTTTGTTCCACATTAAAATTAAATGGAACTCATTTATCAAGATCGTTACTTGCTATCTTAATTCAAAAATGATTTAACTGAGATATATATGAGCTGTAAATTCTCCAGCTGACATTTTTAGACTATTTTCACCTACAGCCTTCAAATCTTTATCATTAAGTGACACACTTAGCCAACATCTCCACTGGTTTTTAAAACTAAAATGTTTATTTCTGATCAATCAATTTTAACAGCATGTTAACCAGTTAAGTGCTATTTTATGGTTAGGGTTTAGGAGTTGCATTCATTGTATATTCATATTTATATTTTTTGTACAGTTTGTTCTTAAAAGATTGTTTTTTTTTTTTGCACAAGGTCCTATCGAATATGAATAATTTTTAAATAGATTTTGTTCTTGTTTCTTTGTTTAATGGCATATCAACCCACATGGATTATTTAATGCCAAAGTTATCCTTGTAGTTATACTATTTAACCTATTTTTGAGGGATAAGGTGGTTCATACTTTTCCCAAGAGTATTAGTCTGAAAGTGAATGTAATAGTTTAAACCGTTCTATTTGCTCCATAGATGGGATCCCAACAAGTACTACCACTCCAGGTGAGAGCAGACCTGGAAGTAATGGCAATGAAGGGGTACTCTCAAGGCAACATTTAGGCTTTAATAAACTCTAGCTTCTGATTGAATTTAGGACCCCTTCATTAAGTATGTCCTTCTCAATGTCTATAAAAAAAAAAAAAAAGTATACCGAATTTAAAGGACCTACTCCAACTAGAGGAGCCCAAATACTCTGAATTGTTTGAAACTAGTTCAAAAGAGACCCTTTAAATCTGAAAATAAACAAATCTCTTCTGTTCTTATATCTTTATTTATTTTTATTAGGGGCTTAAATAGAGGGCCCTACGGAGCCTCTCTAGTCTTGGGGCCTCTGGGTTACAGCTAATATGTACATCCAGCACTGGTTACTCTGGATCTCTAGAACTGGAGCCTCACCATCAAATGCAGTTTAGTATAGTACTTAGGATCCACTGTTTTCGGTGGTTCTTAGCCCTCTGCAGAGAATACAGTCATTGTATGGTAAGTTCTACCGACTGGGCGGTTTATTTTCGAATTTTTAAATACAAGATCTTGTTGCTCAATTTTAGCTTCATTATGGCCAATATAGATTTAAAATGTAGACTTCACCAACAGATAATATTTTCACTAATCAGTAACTTTTCTATAATTACAATTTTTTTGTAAAATCGAACCCTTGAAAATCCTATTTCCTGGACTTGTATGAGGTTTACGTCACCTTGCTGTAAACAATTTTTTCTTTATCCCCTACCCCTCCACCTAAAAAAGAAAAAAAAATCAACACTTTTCCATCGTTTTCCCCAGCTTCAATCCAGCCTATTCACCTCGTTCAAAAACTTAGATTTAATGTATAATTTCTGAAATTTAAAACATTTGAATTACTAGATTATGCTAAAATGGAAAATAGACCAGCCAATAAATAAATAAATAAAAAGAGTTCGAAATTCGAAACAGTATTTTATTGTCCTTTACATTATCGATGAGTTTTTATTGCATAGGTTTCTTCCTTGAATCTGTATCTTAATATACGTCTGAGAAACATACGAGAATGTGGACTAAAACAATAAAAATAAAGATATTCATTTAAATGTCGACTGACCAATAAATAGTTGCAAAAAGTAATGAGAAGCGTTTTTCTGATAATTTTGATTTTTTTTTTATTTCGTGTATGTTTTAAAATAAATGTAATTATAACTTAGAAAAAAGTAAAACTTTCAAATTTTGCCAATTTAAAAAATGTTCAGTTCTATTCGAAGATAAGAAAAACAATTATTATATCTACGGGACAATAATTAACGTCAGAAACCGTTAAAAAAACAATGACAGGTTTTTTAAGAATATTACTTAAGACTAAATAACTCAAACTTTATGTTATTTAATTTCTTAAAAAATAAAAAATATATATACATGTCGACATTAATAATGTAAACAACGACAGAACGCATACAAAACTAATTAAAAACAAATTTTAACAACAATCGAGTTACAAAGAAATATTTCGTTGAGAAATCCAGTATCGAAACTAAATACAATATTTTTACGGTTGTACATCAGGAAACTTACCCATAAACGTTCGTCTACACAGACTCCTCCCTTAACTAATCGCTTGACCAAAGAAATATTAGATGTACGAACAGCTTCTCTCAGCGCTCCTACATTGGCCATAGCGTCACTGATATTGAGTTGAGGAACTGAAAAAAGCACTTCCGTTTACACATACAGCGAACTTCCGGTAAACCAAACCGGGTAAAAGTCTGCTCCATGCTTAATGACTGAAATAGTTGTATATTTCACATCGGTTTCAAAAGTTTATGTTTGAAGCCAAGACTTCGAATACTGAATTACGAGCACTTTTCATTTGAGTGGACTGGGTTAATAACAATGATTTTTGTTTCTTTTTACTCAAGGTTTACAGTTGAATTGAACGACCTCATATATTTCCTTACTTGACAAAAAATAAAATCATAGCAGACTATATATCTTATTTAGCTAAGGTTAGAATGGCTCAAGAAGAGAAAAAGCCACATCACCTGAGTATTGTGCGAGGTCCCATTAAGTTCAGAGGAGCTGTGAGTACAAATGGTTGGTTGGTTAGTATTGTAACGCGTTCTTCGCAGTACAGGAAAGAGCAACAATATGCTGTAGTAATACACTCTTTATTGCTCAACTCTAAGCTGTGTCAGGCTGGTTTAAATGCCATTTGTTTAGCATTTCACCATACTAAAGTGTTGCATAAGGCCTTTTTTACGTGGTGAGCTGGGCACAAGGCCATAGCCCAGGTATGCATAGCAGCTCCAAAAATGCCTTGGTCCTCATTGGCATTCTCCTAAAAAGGTGCCAGGCAATAAACCAAGCCCTGCCAAAGTAGGTAAGAGCCTAGGTGGATGGCCTCCTGAAAATCAAGGAATATTGGTCTTAACCACATGACACGAATGCTGGGCTTCCTTCTTGGTACTCATGTCAGGTGGCCTTGACCAACAAACCAGAAATTATAGGACTTTAAACTCCTATAAATTATTTTGGGCAGTATGCCACTTGTTCCCACAAAGATGGCAGACGCTCACTTATTCAGTCTCGGGAAACCATTGGCCAGGAGGACCACGTGACATGTTTAAAACTACGTTCGCGCGTAAATTCATGTCCTGCGTTTTTGAGTCACCTACAAGACGCGTATTTTCTATAAATACGTCGTCTTCAAACACCCTTGTTCTCTTTGACCAAATTTCTTCGCAGCAACAACACACCCCCTTCAGCGTGAATCAACAGGAGAGAAAAGCAACACTATGGATAGGCCTCGTAGACATTCATATACAATGACTATGAGACGCTTTCCAGTCTCTGAGAAACTGCCCGTTTCTAACCATAAAAAAGGACATTTTAAACTTGTAATTCATTTTATAGCTTAGTCGTGTTAGACACACACACACACACACACACACACACAAACTCACACATATACACACACTATTATTTGGTTAGTAGAGTTAGTAATTTCTTTTATGTATCAATGTAAGTTTTGTTATTATAGTATATAAATTTGTTTTTGTTCGTCGCCTTGTTTTAAATGTTCATTTTGTCCGCGCCGTTTTACAACCATTATTTGTTTCATATCTTTTACTCATTTGTTGCATATCTTCCTTCATTTAACACTTTATCCATGTGCCTATATTATGTCTATATTATTCTACCTTTAATTCTAAACTAAAAATTGTAGGGGACCATAAATACATTCACTCACTCCACCTACAAGATACACATGAACTAAACCGTGTCAGCCAGAACAACATGGTCGGCAAGCCTGTGCCAGGCTAACTTTAAAGCCACAAACATGGTAAATTGAGGGTGGACAAGTCTACCCCAACAGTTGGTTAATTATAATGGCATGTCTATCTGTCTAGTTAGGGAATCACATTCATTGTACTTTCATAATTACCTTTTTGGGTTGTCCTTTTTGTTTATTTTTGCAGAAGGTCCTACAGAATACAAATAATTTTTAAACATATATATTTGAAACATAGATTGGACTCTAATAGGTACTACCACTTCAGTTCACAGTGGACCTGGGAGTAATGGTGCTGAAGTAGTACTCCACATTCCCCCGAACTCTAGAACTTGAGCCTCACCATCAGATGTAGTTTAGTGCCATACCAAGGACACTCCCTTTTTGAGGGAGTGTCTAGTATAAATGGGGTGTATGAGAAAAATGGTTTATGTCTTAAGAATTAGCATACAAAAATTAGTTCAAATCACATACACAGAAGGAGCAAAGTGATGGGGGTTCAGAGGCTGATTTTATTGTTTCAATCTTCCTAATACAGAGACCATACCTGACTTAAAAATCAGTATCAAAAAATAACTTTTACTTTTGCTTGATCACTTAACTCTGACACTAGTAGGGAATCCACATGGTGTTATGACTAAAGTGCTAAAATGCAACCTCAAAGTAGATGAGTTCGAACTCCATGCATGCAATTATAATCAGACTAATACCCTTAGGAAAGGTATGAACCCACTTATACAATGGGTTAAATAGTATTACTGCTATTCTTCAAAAAGGATGGCTTTAGCATTAAATAATCTAAAAAAGTTGATATGCCATTAAAGAAAGTATGGTGAATTAGTCCACAAAATATGGTGGTTAAGGTGATAACAGATAAAAGTTAGTACAGGAAGAAGATAGAACACAACTCTGAAATTTTAAAGAATTTTATATTACAATTGCTAACAAATGTTCCAGTTTGCAGCTATACTATATTATACAAAAAATAAAACATATAATAGTCCACTTAACTGAAGTCCTTGGTGCAGTTGTTGTATATGTTAATATTGGATATACTTTCATATGGTTCTCCACATTTTCACAAGTGGTATTGGAACAGAGACAAATTTAACATTTGTTTCATAATAGATATCGGGTGAAAGAAAGCTAGACATATTTGATATCTGGCGCCAACATATACAGGCCAGTGATTGGTTGGTTTGAAAGATGTATCAACCAATTGCCATTTGAGAGTGGAATCAACCAAGCGAGACGACTCACCTACCTTTGATATATATTTTTTTTTTTATAAAAGAAACCAAATCAATCTGGCACAAGTGAGAAATACATATATACGTACCATAGAGTGCCTCACATAGAATAATGGTTAACAAGCAAGGCTAACAGACCATTAATAGCACATTTTAGTTTCACTAGTAGTCCTGTATTTCTGGCCTAATGCCAAAGCAAAGTTTAGTAAATGACCAACCTATATTCCATTGTAAGGTAATGGTTAGCATGTGGTAGACGATTAATCAGTTTGATTCTTACTGGATGTCCTATATTTGCTAAGCTTAGTAAAATGACTACATTATACATTATGCCATAGTCAGCCTCTCAACTAATACACCTGGGGTTGCCAGAGTTGTCAAATAAGAAAATACAGAATATTCAGAATTCAAAATGTTTGTTCAAATGATTTGTTTAAAACAATTTCTTTTAGACTGAGTTTGTATTATTCTGCAAGATTATTTAATCTGACTTTTTATACATATCACGGTATCTGTTTGTTTATAAGTAGATTATTGAAAAAATATGACATTTTACCATAAACCTTTATTTTTATGATGTAAGAGAAATTGTGTTTTCAATTAATTTGGCTACTGGAAGCAGAGTTTTAGGTACTTTTTGGGTATCTCAACTTGGAAAACTTTCAGATCTTGTTGAAATTCACTTTAGTCAGAACTATTTAATATTTACAGACTCTAATAACAGTGGGCCAGAGGTTATCTGCCCAAAACCATTTTTTGTAGGGGTGAGTTACCTGCCCTTAGACTTTTGTTTTTTTAGTTGTTGTTGTTATAAAATAAATGAAACACCTCGTGTGTTGATAGCAGTCCTGATGTGTTGCTTCGTTATTTGATTGGAAGTTATCTCATGTCTAAATGACTAACTGCGCTTGCTAGAAAGAAAAATGTATGTCTCCTTTTTTTAAGGGTTTAAGTCAACAAATTCCCAACAAAAAGTTATGGGCCCAGTAAGCGCGAGCCCAGGAAGCGCGAGTCACGTCGAGCACATTTTTTCCGCCATCTTTAATTTGTCGTTCTCGGAAGAAGTTTTTGCGTCGTTTATGATTTAAATATCTTTTATATTATTTATAATTGAAATATTCTTGAACATAGCGATGGAGACAAAATTTGTTAATATTGTACCGCTGAATGGGAGAAATTATGCTACTTGGAAGGTACAATGCAAAATGGCATTAATAAGAGATGGTGTCTGGAACATTGTTAATGGAACAGAAATTGTTCCCGATTCTAGAACAGAAATGGGATTACATGCGAAGTATTTATCGCGCAAAGATCGCGCATTGGCGAGAATTGTACTGACTCTAGAACGGCCACTTTTGTACCTTATTGGGGATCCAGACGATCTGTGAGTAGTATGGAAAAAATTAGCCGACCAGTTTCAGAAGAAGACGTGGGCTAACAAAGTAGCATTAAGGAGGAGATTATATTCTCTTAAATTGAAGGAAGGTGATTCTGTTCATAATCACATAAAATTGATGACAGAAACATTCGATGAGTTATCTGTTATCGGCGATTCCCTTTATGAGGAAGATAGAGAAGTACATCTCCTGGCTAGCCTTCCCGAATCTTATGATATGTTAGTGACAGCACTTGAAGCAAGTCAAGATGTACCTAAATGGGCTTTAGTCACAGAACGACTGCTATACGAGGAAAATAAAATGAGAGAAAAACAAACTGGTGGTGCTGAGTCAAAAGCCATGACATCAAAACAACATATCAACAAAAAGGGACCAAAATGTTTTCACTGTGGTAAATTTGGACATCTGAAACGTAACTGTCGTCTACTCGGAGAAGACTCTAAAGAAAGTGTAAAAAGGGACTATCCAAAGAAGAATGCTTTCTTAACGAAAGTGGAGCGTAGTTGTTCTAAAAAC
This sequence comes from Sepioteuthis lessoniana, assembly GCA_963585895.1. Taxonomy (NCBI): domain Eukaryota; kingdom Metazoa; phylum Mollusca; class Cephalopoda; order Myopsida; family Loliginidae; genus Sepioteuthis; species Sepioteuthis lessoniana. Next base: position 156,518 of record CAUZXS010006649.1, read on the forward strand.
GAAGATGTTGTTGGATTGTTTGCTCACCATGCATTAACAACCATTAATAATGAAAAGAGCTCATGGATCGTGGACTCTGGAGCGACATGTCATATGTGCCATGATATTGATAACTTTATCAATATGAAAAAATTAGATAAAGCAGAGGATATAACCCTCGGTGATGGACACTCAGTTAAAGCATTTGGGATAGGGACTGTTGATTTAAATGTGAGAGTGTCAGACGAAAAACAACAAAGATGTAGATTATTTGAGACGCTATATGTTCCCAAGTTATCATAAAACTTGCTTAGTGTATCTAAGGCCACCAGATCAGGAAAATCGTTTACATTCACAGAGTCATGTTGTCATCGTCTGGATGAAAAACAGAATGTAGTAGCTACAGGTTCAAAAGTTGGTAACATGTACTACTTGAAATGTATTGATGAACAGGGAACAACCCATGCAGCAACTATATGCTCGAGTGGTGACACAAAGGAGGAGATTTGGCATCGACGTTTTGGTCATCTTGGAATGAAGAATTTACAGAAGCTAGCAATAGATCAACTAGTAAATGGACTTGACTATGATGTAACAAAGGACATAAAATTTTGTGAGCCATGTGTGGATGGAAAACATCACCATTCTTCATTTCCAAAATCTGGCGGTAGGCGAGCCACAAAACTGCTCGAAATTGTGCACATTGATGTTTGTGGAAGATTAGAGGTAAAATCACTCAGTGGAGCAGAATATTTTGTCACATTTATTGACGATGAATCAAGATATGTATGGATATACATTCTTAAAAACAAAAGCGAAGTTTTTAAAAAATTCCAGGAGTGGAAATCCATGGTGGAGAAATCCAGTGGTGAAAAAAATCAAGACACTACGCTCTGATAATGGTGGTGAATACACTTCAAAAGAGTTTGAAGAAGTTTATTTAAAAAGGAATGGTATTCGCCATGAGCGCACTGTCGACAGCTTCATATGTTCGAAACCGAAGCCCAACAACTGCCGTAAAAGCAATAAAACCATATGAAGTGTGGAAAGGCTACAAACCAAATGTTAATCATTTACGCATTTTTGGATGTAGTGCTTATGCTCATATACCAAAGGTTGAAAGATCTAAAATGGATCCTAAAGCAAAGAGCGTCTTCCTTGGATATGGCATTGGTGTTAAAGAGTATAGACTCTTTGATACAGGCACATCAAAAGTCTTCCATAGCAGAGATGTAATATTTAATGAAACAGCATCCATAAGTGAACAGGGGACAGAAGAAGTTGAAAATCAACGTTTAGTGGAGGTTGAAAACATCAGCAGTGGTGATGATGAGAATTCACAAGAGGCCACAGAACCCCAAGATCACTTAGGATTAGAAAAGCTCCAGATCAGTATGGTGAATGGGTATACATTGCTCACAGGTTGGATGGCCCATTAACAGTAAAAGAAGCACTTTCCAGTCCTGAGAAAAGGAAATGGATGAAAGCAATGGGAAGTGAAATAACTTCACTAAATACTAATAAAGTATGGGATCTTGCTGAATTACCCTGTAGACGAAAAGCAATTGGAAGTAAGTGGGTGTTCAAAAGAAAATATGATAGTGGTAGAAACATGAAACAGTACAAAGCTCAACTCGTAGCTCAAGGTTTTCTTCAAAAAACATGATATAAAAACATTTGTCATCAACTTTTATTTAATTTAAATCTTAACCTAAGTTGACGACAGAATGTTTACTTTCCAATATCCGGTGAACCCACAGATTTCAAAACAGAACTCTTGTTATGACATGCTAACTGTTGTCTCATATCCTGCGACATGTGGGACAAGTGTATCCAATGACCTTCGCAACTTACGAGGATCATTAAATAAGTTTCCAAACTTTGTTCGTATGGGCACTTTTATTGATAGTACACACATGAAACTCTAGTCCCCTTCAAAGTAATCTCCTCCAGCTGCAATGCACTTGTTGTACCGTTCCAACAACTTCTGGAAGGCCCCATGGAAGTCCTCTTGTGTGAGCATGTCAATGACCTTCATCACAGCCTCTTTCATCTCCTCAGTTGTCGCATAACGATAGCCTCTGAGCTTAGGGAATAACCAAAAGTCACATGGAGCAAGGTCTAGACTATAGGGAGGTTGAGGAACTGTCTTGATGCCCATCTTGCTCAAATAGTCTGTGACAAGGATGGAGTTGTGGACTGGTGCATTGTCCTGGTGGAAATGCCACTGACCCAATTTGAAGAGTGCTGGCCTTTTCTGACAGAATCTCTTCCTGAACTCCCTTAAAACCTCAACATAGTAACCCTAATCCTAACCCTTTTGGCCAATCAACTTTGGTGTATTGACTTCCTAACTCATCCCACACCTCTCATCATCCCTCACAGACTCCCTGCCTCCTTTGAATCTCTTATGCCACTCAAAAACTGATGCTCAATTCATGCAAGATTCTCCAAAAGCAGTTGAAGTATTCCATACGTTCCTGTGGCATTTTTTCCAAGTTTAAAACAGAATTTTATTACATATCATTCTTCTAAAGTGTCCTCACGTCCAGATTACATTTTTAATTCACCAGCTGTGACAATCAGGCTTTAGTAGGGTGTATTCCAATTCCTGCTAGAGCTGTTCATTTGAACCTGAAATCATAAAAATTGGTCAGTCATTTCATAAAATATATCGCAATAACATACTGAATTTTCAAGCGTCTATGACAATTTTAAATGCCTGTACAAAAAAAGTCTGGAAACTTATTGAATGCACCACGTACACTTCCATTTGAAGTTTCTATCAATACAAATAAGATAATTACCTAATATCATTAATTATCATCTTCAATTATATTGCAGTTGGCCACAATGCACTTCCATTTTGGTCTTGATCTCACCCTTCTTTGACATATTGGCCTAAATTGCTTGACGAGTTTGTCTTCCTATCATTGTGGAGGTCCTCTGAGTGGTCATTTCTGGTCTCTTGGATACCACTTAACAGTTGCATGGGTCTACTTGTTATCCATGAACCTTGCAACATGTACAGCCCAACTGAACTTCTTCTTTCAGTACTCCATGATCACATCCTTCACTTCACTACACTTCCCAATCATGTCACTTTGGATGAACTCACACAACAATATTCCAAGCTTGGATCTTTCCATAGCTCTGTGTGTCATAACAAGTGTCTCTTCTTCTTTCTTTGTGGTAGCCTACTTTTCACGTGCATATAAATCACAGGCAAAATGGAACAATTGAAGAGATTGATATGTAGGGTCTTCTTCAGCTTTGCCTTTTATTATGATAAATGCCTTGATTTTATTCTCTGTAAGATTTCCGCACCCATCCATAAATGAATAAATAAATAAATTAACTAATTTAGATGAAATATATTATATATAGTTACCTAACCCCTCTGCATGAGCAGGATGCAGCACAAGGACAATTTTTAAGCAGAGTTTAACAGGTTTGAATTCAGAGTTTTTTTTTCTCCTAGACTGGTTGCCATACCAAGATTAAAGAGCCAAGTCTGCCCTACTATTTACTCATTGTTGGCGGGAGAATAATTGGATTCATGCCTTTCCCAAGGGTATTAGCACTATGTGAAATGCAAACAGTTTTGTCCTGGATTTAAACTCAGCTTGCCATATCCATTTCTGACAATAGTAACCATTACATCATGAAAACCCGCCTCATAAGAAATATCTTATAAAAAATATTTCTTACTATACTGTTGTATGTGATGTTATTTCCTCTACTTGAGTAATATGAGGTCTTCTTTTTATATATAGATATAGATATAGATAGGTATAGATATAGATAGATATTTTAAAATGAATAGGTATGCAAATAATTTCAAATTTGGAATTTAGCTTTTTTATTATTATTATTTCATATACTTGTATGCTACACTTGTTTAAAACTTTCATATCTTCTTCCGGCAATTTGACCGTTTGTCATACCAACATTAAAGAGGCCAGTCTGCCCTACTATTAATCCATAGCTGGAAAGAGAATAGTTGACTGCATACCTTTCCCAAAGATATTAGTGCTATGAGAAATTCAAGCAGCCTTGTCTGCAATTTGAATTCAGGTTTACATGTCCATTTCCAATTTCTATAACCATATATATATATATATATATATATATATATATATATATAAATATATATATATATATATATATATATATATATATATATATATATGTATGTATGTATGTATGTATGTATAAAATTTTCATCCAATATATACATTTATATTTTTCATATCCAATATATATATAATTTGAATTTAAAGTTGGACACAGTCTCCTATATTTCTTTACTTGACAAATCCAGCAGCCATATCCTAGAAATATCCTGTCACTTTTCCAAGGTCAGGGAGAGGATATACCTTACTGGCAACTTTGTAAACAGTAGGCATTCCACCTGTATACAATGTGTTGCATGACCCACTAAATGATTATCCCCACCCACTCAGTAAGAAGGCCTAACACAGAGGTTGCAAACAACCTGTTGATCTAAGTAGAGTGAGCTTAGTACCATTATCTATCTATCTATCTATCTATCTATCTATCTATCTATCTAACTATCTATTACTAAAATTCTCATTGTGTTTGTATGCAACTAACCAAGCAAAAATGACACACCATAAGATTTTTATTACAGCAGTACACTTAGAATTCACTAACTTAAAGAATAAAGTTATTTGCAATTTAATTTTTGTGAAATCCTTTTTAATCTATTTACTTCAATATTTTCATATCTATCTATCTATCTATCTATCTAGAGAGAGAGAGAGAGAGAGAGATGTTATTTCAGTTAAAAGGTAAAATAAAACTAGGAAAAAATTCACACCTCAACACATCTGAACAGACTTCAGACATGTTGATACAGACTCATCAGAAGAAGTCAATGAAACTCATGAGTTTTTACCCATTTTTATTTTATTTGGTAGCTTAAATATCATATCTTGCTCTGCATTCTTGTACATAGAGCACTGTATTTTACTGATTTGATGTTGTTTTAGTGATAAATTTTGATCAAAACTATATATATATATATATATATATGAAGAAAATAGAAAAACAAATTAATTAAAAAATGATGAATTTATTATGATAGAAAGTCAACATTTAAACATTTCGATTTTAATAAACCTTCATCAGGACTTTAAAATGGGGAAAAATGTTGCTTAAACAGCGATGAATGTTTTATTATTTTTAATAAAACATCCATGTTGCTTGAATAGTGATGGGTGTTTGATTATTTTTAATAAAACATCTATCAGATGAATCAAATTTGGCACAAAGATTCACAATGAGATGGAAATAATTTTCTGAACTAAAAAAGAGTCTGTTCATTATACATTTTTGGCTTTTTCAACACTGTGTTACCAAATTTGGAATATAGATTCACTGTAGAATGAAAATAATTCATATAGCTGGAAAGTTGACAAACACTAGATCAGGAATAATATTTGGTGGCCTTAACCTCTTCTCCCAGAACTCAGTGAGTCCATGAACATGGGAACAGTTTGAAGTTTTACATTTTTCTCTTAGAGCTACCATATAACCAAATTTTTCACACAAGTTTATCATAGGTTGAAAATAATTTTCAGAAATTAAAGATTGATCAATCATAGAACTTGGGATACTTAGGATTTCAAATCCTCTCATTTTTCAACACAGAGTTGCCAAATTTGGCGCACAGATTCATCATGAGCAAAGAGCAGTATATAACTGCTTTGAAAACATTTCTTCAATGATTTTTCTTCCTTTAGGTACAGGTAAGATCTTTATAACCAACAAGATTGTCTTTAAACTTAGAGGATATATGTATATATCAGAGGTGACTCTAGGAGTATGGGTTTTTAGGCTCAGTCCAAAGAGCTATTCACTCATGTCTATCTATTTTGAAGCAATAAAGATTATACTAGAACAAGTCATTTGTCTTTGAATTTTGTTGGACTTAATATCCTGACTCAAACCATCAAGAATAATCATTTTAACTCACCAACTTTTATAGCTTTGTTTTAGTTTCATACCTTAAAATGTTGATTTAGATAAATTTTGCTGACAGTGTTCTTAATAATATAATTCAACCCAATAGATTGGAGAACTTAGCCAAATAAATTTATTTACCAGAAAAATAAGAATTGACTGAAATAGATTTCAGAAGAATAAAGTCAGAAAGTGAAATTAATGGGAATGGATTTTAGCAGAACAACCCAGTACATCACCAAAGAACAAATTGAGGATATATTTTTTCTATCTTTTGATAAGATTAAAACAAGTCAAAAAACATATCATTTTCGATGAAAAAGAAGCATGGAAAAATATACTGTTTCGTCTAAAAATTGTCAGGTAAAAGTTGTTTAGTTAGATGATTTCCCAGTATTGTGTTAGTATAGCATTTATTCTAAGGCTAACAGCAACAAATAAATGAATTAATACTTCATTTAATTCTAACAATTTATTAACCAACACATAAAACAATCATTAACAATATACAATCCTTCCTGTGTATAAAGTTGAGTTTAAGGGACCTACTGGCATGCTGAAGAAGATATCTGGAATCTTAGGGTTGTCTCTCTGAGAGCTTTTAATGTTACTGCCTCACTGAATGCCTGGTGGAATCTATCTGACTGGATTTTGAATTTTGCACCAAGACTTCTGGGCTCATCGTGTGATTGGTATATCCAATCACAGAGAACCTCTGCCTCACTCACTCCATACACAGGAATTACCATTTTACTGACCCAGCAAGCAAAATCGGCAGGCAAATTTAACCCTGGGGCCAAGGCCTGTCATAATGACTGCCAAGCAGCTGAGTATCATTGTCAGTTGGAAATGAAAAATTTTGAATAACATTTTTTTCTAAATTCAAGGCTTGGAAAATTTTATTTTACCATTATGATTTGAACAATTCCTGTTCTAGTGGACAGATTAACTAACCAGTGGGTTGAGGATGGGTTAGTGAAATATTAAAGGAGTAGGAGGAAAGATCATCTTCTTTGGGTAGGGGTAAGAGGAAATTAAGTATTGAATGTGCAGAAAGTAAAAGGTGTGGAATCCATTATTGACATCCCAATTAGGAGAAATTGATATTATCAATAGATCTGCAAACCAATACCCCATGGCAGAGAGAAAATGCACATAAGCTAAGTTTTTTGTTCATTAAAAAAGACCAGCAGAGACTGGCAGAAGGCAGCTACTAGATTTCACATTGCTCTGGGCTCTGGCCTTATGCTAGACTGCCCATGGTGGAGAGGCAGAGAAAGCCTGAGAGAGACTGAGAAGTCAGAGATGGCCTTGTAATAGATTGCCAAGGGTGGAGAAGAAAAGAGAAACTGAGATAACATGGTACTTTGAGAGGCCCTTGTACCTGACTTGCAAAAGTAAAGAAGCGAGGAGAAACTGAGATAATATAATGCTTTGAGTTGAGATGACCCTGTACTAGACTTTGGCAGATAAGGAAGCAAAGAGAAATCAAGACAATCAGATACTTTAGAGAGACTAGTGTGGGACAGCTAAGAGATCCATGATTCTCTGAGTCTTAACCTTTTACCAGACTACCTAACACAAAGAAACCCAAAGCAAAAGACTGAGAAAAGCAAAATTAATATGCTATTTGAAATCACCTTGTACCAGACTATCAAGAAACTGAGAGAAGCTAGAAGCCAGAGACGAAGGAAAGTGACCATAACCACCACTTGAGATTGCCTAATATTAGACTATAGAAAGCAAAAATTAATACAATAATTTGAGAAGCCTTGCTCCTGACTTTGAATGCCAAAAAATTGATTGACTGTTAGCTTGTAAATTAGGTCTTATTATGTATTACTTTTCTTCCAGGAATAGTGAATGTATGTACCATTTTAATGACTCTTTTTTTTAAAACCTAAGTATTATTGTTGCTACAAATCCATGTCCTGTTCTCTATTTGTGGGTATTCAACTTTTTTTACTTTCTTAGTTGTGCAATCTCATCTGTCCACTCATTGATAGGCAACTCTGATTCGCAATTGATCTGCTATCTGGCTCAAAAACACAACATGGGTAGATCGGCAGATTGGTCATGCCATCGGTTGACATAACCAGCTAAGTGGAACAGTCAATAGATTGAAAACAGAATCCCTCCTAGTATTTAGGGAAGGTGGGTGTACTGCTGCAGTAACACAAAAAACAAAGTGGCTTGTTATTTCAAGCCCTAAAAAGAAAGAATTCTTCCAATATCATGACTCAGACAAATAGACTTTTGGCTGAAACAATAAAAATAATCTTGAAAATCTCAAATGTGTTTTACATACTATTTTTCAACAAATATATTTTTGTTTCAATTTTTCTATTTGTTATATTATATTAGAGAAATTTGATAATATGTCATTGGGCCCAAAAGATTTACACTCCATCTAAGTTTTCTGTGTGCTTGTGTGTGTGCCCATGATCCTTTCTGCTGACCCATGCCCTAATTGGTTAATCTCAAAGATTCTAATGGTGACTGAAACAGTTACTTAACCTAGGTCAGAGACTTCGTAATTGCTAACAAACTAAATTTCAAACATATACTAATGCATAGACATATACACACATACACAGATGGGTAAAAATAATTATTTCCATGTGTTTTCATTTCTAACAGAAGGGTGAATTTACCTGTTAACAAATAACTTTGGACTTACAATATTTGACTTTTATATGAAATATACACATATTGTCAATTATGTTAAAAATATGAGGCCAAGTAACATTGAAGACATCAAGTCACTACTGATATATATATATATATATATATATATAGAGAGAGAGAGAGACAGAAAGAAATTGTATGTTGTGCTTGTAAGAAAAATACTACATAATGAGCTTTCCAGACTAATAATTTATTAGATAAAAGATCAAAGTTGGTAGCAAGATACCGCCATGAAAGTGGATACTTAGTTTACAATTTGGCACCAAATTGAGATACCTGACTTATTCTATCATCCACATTATAGTTACATAACTAAAAAAAGGACAAAATGAGCATACAGTATAAGTCGAACATTTGAAATATCAGCTCTTTTGAGGATTGAAATTGTGAAACTCTAAGTTGTGAGTTTTTCCCTGTTTTACATCTTATATATTTTTTACACTTAAACATACACTCTGTATATATATATATATATATATATATATACACAGAGTGATTCAATAAGTAAGGTTAATATTGGCTAAGGAAGCATAGTTTACAGTTAGACCTTTTACCTGGAAATCAATATTGATAGGTCTTTTCATGTCCCAGAAAACTTTCTGCATGACCTTCTTTACTGTCTGCTGTACCCAAAACTTCTTCAGGACTGGAGAGTCTAGTTTGGTTTGGTTTGATTCCTTTGTTTAATGGTATATCATCCTTCATTGGTTTTTTTAAATATCAAAGCTATCCTTGTAGGAGAACAACAGTGATACTATTTAACCCATAGCTGGGTTATTGGAGAGTCAGTGTGTTTCCACTGCATGGAATATCTTTTTCAACACAGACTCATAGTAACAAGCTTAAAACATACTTCTCCAAACACATCAAACATTCTCCTGTAAATTTCACATTGTGTGCACTTCTCAGCCATCAAAAATTTGATAACCTCTCTGTTCAAGCCAGGAGCACTCTGTTTGATTTGCCACCAGACGCAAACTTATGTTTAGCCCATTCGTAAACATATTTTTTTTTATTAAAACGTACTTCTCCAAACACATCAAACATTCTCCTGTAAATTTCACATTGTGTGCATTTCTCAGCTATCAAAAATTTGATAACCCTTCTGTTCAAGCCAGGAGCACTCTGTTTGATTTGCCACCATTTTGAATAGCAACAAAAAATATTTTTGCAAGATTAAAATAATTTTTGCAATAAACCAATTCGAAACAATGTAGCATTTACATTTATGGAAAAAAATTTTTCTACTTTTTAAAATAATTCCCTTCTTTATTGAATGACCCTCATATATATATATATATATATATATATATATATATATATATAAAGTATACTGAAAGTCATCTTAAGTAGAATCAGTTAGCAACAATAGGTAAAGGGTTACAAAATGACAATTACAATTTTACATTTTGACAACTTGAAGCAAATTCAGGTTTTTTTTCTTTCAAGTTAAAGCATGGTATTTCCTTAATATATTTATTGATTTTTTATAATAAGAATCAGGGAACAATAAGATGTTAGAATTAAAAAATATTGAATTTATTCCATTCTTATATATCCTCGCAAAAGATTTTATAACAGCTTCTAAAAATGATAATTACTATGTAAATAAAACTGTGAATTTGATATATACGCCGTTGAAATATTTACAACATGACGAATTAATAACCATTAATTAATTTGGTGTCTCCCTTTAAAATACTTCTGTAGTTTCACAATATTTCATTTAGTTCATATGAAACTCCATATAACCTCATCTTGATTGGTATATGGCTTATGTTCAAATAAAAAAGAGTGTCCGGAGTATGATACTAAACTGCATATGGTGGTGAGGGTCCAATTCTAGATTTCTGAAGGACTCCCCACAGCATAGTGGTTAGTATGCTGGACTGTAACATCATAGTAAGTTCTAAAGCTCTGAGTAGAATGGAGTCACTCATTTGTTTCCATTACTCCCTGGTCTACTCTGACACTTAAAGTGTTAGTACTAGTGAGGGTCACATCTGTGGGTCAAATTGATCTATTTGAGATAATATTTAAAATCATTTTGAATTGCATTAATAGATTTTCTCTTCAAATATTGATATTGTAACTAAATATGAATTGTTTACCTGTTTAAAAAGCATTATAAACTTTAACAATACATTTGCTTTTAAAACATTGATGAAATGCTAACCTGTTTAGTGGGGAAGTCACTATGGTCTTATGGCTTAAATGCTGGAGTACAAAATTCAGTTGTGCTATTATGTTAAGTTTCGGACAAATAACCTTAAGAAAGGTATGAACTCTCTTATCCCCCATACATTGGTTGAACAGTACCACTATTGTTCTTTAGCAAGGATGGCTTTGGCATTAAATGACCCACAAAGGTTGATATGCCATTAATCAAAGATACCAAACAAAACCTGTCTGTTAGATTCTTCTGCTTAGTGGTTCCTTTTCTTTTTTTATTTTGGTAATACTCTTTTATTGGTCATTAAAACAATGAAACCCCAACAAACTTACCTGTTTAGAATGATTGAAAATGCATTTTTTTACCATATATAATTGGAGGCCATATTTGTTAAACTGACAAACTGTTAAACAGACAAACTTTTAAAATAACAAAGAAGTGACATACCACAACAACCAACAACAATATTCCACTTAGTTTATATGAGCCTCAAGAAATACTCCCTGGAAAGCATATGGCTCTTAGTAAAAAACAGTAATTTAGTGAGCAGTAAGGGGGTAGACTTAGTAATATCTCTAAAAACATGACCTTGTGTGTGTGTGTGTGTGTGTGTGTGTGTGTGTGTGTGTGTGTGTGTGTGTGTGTGATTGGCTGGTAGGTTTTATGACTTATCAACCCTTGTTTGGTAATTCAATGCTAAAGTAAATCTTTTTTTTTGTCAGCAATTATATAGTTTCAATGATAATAATCCTTAGGAAGCAATCATATCTTCAAGTAATCATTTTTAATACAAATAATTTGCACCCTGTTATATCATATCAAGATATTCCTATCTAATACAAACAATTTTCAAACAGGTCTATTTGACCAATAGATGTGACCCTAACAGGTAATACCACTCCAGGTCAAAGTTGACCTGGAACTAATTACAACAAAGAGGTGACTTCACACTCTTCTGAGCTTTAGAATTGGAGCCTCATCACTAGATGCAGTTTAGTGTCATACTTAAAGCACCTTTTTATTTGGTAAGTGGAGTAGGGGATGTAGTTAGCATATTTTTGGCCCCTTTGACACCTTTAATTAGGATTTAATATACTGTAATAAAGTAAGTCTCTTCAATCTATAACCTTGTACATGAATCATTACTAATTCTTAACGTCTCCTCCTATACATATAGTGGGTGGTCTTCAAACTACATAGAAATCATAATAGGATAAAAACTCAAAGACAAATACTGCAAAGGATATTTCAAGGTTTTAAAGTTAGAGGAAGTCAGCATGCAAAAAAGGCGTTATTACTAGGTTCTTCAGCCTTGGTGAGGCAACTAGTCTAGGAAAAGGAAAATTCTGAATTCAAACCTATTAAACTCCGCTTAAAAAAAAAAAGTTGACCTTGTGTCATATCCTGCCCGAGCAGAGGGGTTGGGTAAAAAAAAAAAAAAGGCGTTATTACTTATTTTCCTCAGCAATAGATAAATAGTTGGGCAGACTAGGTTCTTTAGCCTTGTTATGGCAACCAGTCTAGCAGAAAGTATACTCTGAATTCAAACCAGTTGTCACATCATTATCATCATCATCAGTCTTGTAACCCCTGGTAGAGGTGGTTGTAGAGACACCATTGATGGCTCTCTGATAATCACTACCCAATTATCTCAATCATGAGCTGAACTTTATGAATAGGCAAAAGGCAAGTCTGTCCATTCCCGGATATTATTTTCCTGCTGCTTCATCTTCCTCTCAGCACAGTGCCTTGTTGGATGGTTTTAATCAGATCTGACAATCTCGTCACTTGTCCATACCACATCATTTTTCTTTACTTCATAATATTAAGCAGGCTGTTATGGATCACATGACAGTCTGGTTAACATTGTTCCTTTTCTGACCTCCTCATTTGTGAGGTAGTCTCTGTAGATATTAAAGATCTTATGGTAGCATCTCATCTCAAGGGCTTCAATGCATCTCTGGAAGTCGGCAGTAAGGTTCAAGGATTCAGAAGTATATAGAAAGATTGAAATAACAAGTGTGTGCATGAATTTGATCTTTATGTAAAGTAAGTAAAGTTTGTGACCGTAGCCGAGGGTGAACCGAAGGCTCCCTTTTCAATAGCTACTACACCAAGGTGTAGAAAGGGGCGCTACTCCTTTCCAAGGATTGACCCACTTTACCCTTGATTCATACCTTTTAATGCTGAGTGTTAAACAAGGAGGCATCAAGTATCGTTTTTTGAGTCTTTGGTATGACTCGACCTTGGGTTGAACCCAGGTCTCCAGGGCCATTGGTGAACACTCTAACTATTATGCCAATGTCCAGTAGGGACTAGACAAGTACAAAGATATAGCAAATAATTTAGAATTTATTTTTCATTTCTATCTTGTATTCAAAATCAGAATGAAAAGAAGATTCAGTTTTAAAAGAAATACAATAATGATGAAATCTGCATTATAATTTTTATGAGTTTTTACTGATAGAAACTGTGTACCAATCATGACTATTATCTTAATATCCTTTTTAAATCTGTATAAAATTTATACAATTTTGTTTTCTGAGTGTATGTCTTTTCCGGTTTATCATCATGTACTTATTTATGGGCAATACTGTAGAGTGATAGATATAAACAGACAAATACAGATAGATATGGAGATGTAGATAGATATAAAAAGACTAAAAATGAAAAACAGACTAAGATAGATACATATGTTATATAGTATGAACAAAGATAGATATGGTATATTGTATGAACATAGATAGATGGATAGATTGCATGAACAGAGATAGATAGATATGATATATAGTATAAACATAGATAGATATGGTTTAAACAGAGCTAGACATGTAGATAGATGGTATGAATAGAGCAAGCTTGCTAATTACCTTGCTAGATAAATAGTTATGGTACAAACAGAGATAGATATTGGATAGATTGAACTAGACAGACAGAAAGATAGATTGATAGATAGATAGGAACAGTTTAGGTCAGTGATTCAAAAGTGCATTCCCCACTCAAGGAGAGACAATTTGAATATTTGGGTGTGGCAAATTATGTATTGCATTTTTGCCAAAAGTATGCAGAGATAATCAAATTCATCATTTTCCCAATAGTGTTATTACATACAAAACTAACATATGAGTATGACATGAAATAGGATTATGCAGTGTCATTGAAGAGAATGCAGTACCATGGTTTGTTTTGGTTCTCTTGATACCATTGGTCACTAAGACATTACAAGCCCCTGAGTACCTAATTCGACAGACTGAAAGATTGGCCAAATAAAGGAGTGAATCTAGAACATTATTCTAAGGTCAATTGATAAAATAAAACAAAGTATCAATAAAAAAATGAGATTTGATTGTCATTGAAGAAGGGAAATAAACTTGGTTTGGTTGGTATCTTTGTTTAATGGCATATCAACCTTTGTAGGTTATTTAATGCTAAAGCCATCCATATAGAAGAACAGCAATGATACTACTTGACTAATAGCTGGGGGAACAAGGGGGTTCATACCTTTCCCAAGGGAATTAATCTGAAAGTGAGTGTAATAGCATGACAGTTCAAACTCAATTACTTCAAGGCCACAATCCAACACTTTAGCCATTATAACACCGGGACTCCTCCACCTATACTCCTAACAATTGATATACACTACTTACTGTTACTCCAGGTGACTGCCACACATATTTCCAATTTAAACTCATGTTTGGTGAACTTATTTGACTAATTAACATAGAGATGAATATGAAATAATAAAACTGTTATAAAAATTATTATATTAATGCTATATCATATGCTGTTTCCAATAACTAATGCACAGACTATAAACAATAAATAGAATGGCACAGCACCCAGGAAGCCAGTCAGACAACTACAGTATGTTGTTCATCTGCACAATTTCACGATAGCACAATATATTGTGAATTATTATAGATATATGTTCTAATGTATAAGATTTGCAGGTTTCATATATGGCTGATGTTATTCTCAAGAAGTAACAATAATAATTTATTGGCGCAAATGGTTATATGGTTTCAAGTATTTCTTTTTCATATAAATAATTTGCACTCAGTTATATGATTTCAAGTATTCCTATCTAATACTAATTTTCAGATCTATTTGACCTATAGATAGGAACTTTATACGTACTATCACTATCATGTAGTGGACATAGGAGTAATGGCAACAAAAGGTGTATTACACACCAGATCTCCAGATTTGGAGCCTCATCAACAGATGCATTTTAGAGTCATATGCAGGATATGTTTTCTTGTGGCTGTCTTTCTCTTCTGTTGGGAAGTAGTCAATATATTCTAAGCTCCACGAAAAGTATGATAAGAAGTCATTATTTAGAAAAATTATTTAACTAGAAGTGGTTTAGTCTGTTAATCACATCAGATTCATAGTTATTTCTTATGTTCATTTGATATCATTTGATATCAGGATTATTTGTAACAGTCATTAAATTTGGAACGCGTTAAAAACATTGTCTGTTTTGGGATATTTTTTTGTTGATTTATAAAAACCATGCAACTACTTATTTTATGAATTTTAGTGCTTTGGTTTGATTATGGCAGCTGACTATAAAGAGATATTTTGTTATATGTGTTGAGAAGTTATTGTAGTGATTTACTAAGTATATCTTAGCTTGGCACAAGGCCACAATAGGAGAGCATTGGCATCTGATGAGGATCAAACTGAGAATATTAACAATGGTCAGATAAACTAACAAAGTACTTTTGATATACCTGAATATGCATAATAATAATAATATTTATATCATTGATAGTCTTTAGGTGTATAAATGAAATAAGCCTTGGAGTAAAGATCTGTAAAAAAAGGAAAATACTTTTAATACACCCTGATATTCTACTACAACTACTACTACCGGTCTATTGGCCTAGCTGTTAGAGTGTTTGCCAAAGACCAGGGAGACCTGGGTTCAATCCCAGGATGAGTCATACCAAAGACTCAGAAAATGGTACTTGATGCCTCCTTGCTTAACGCTCAGAATTATAAGGTATGGATCAAAGGTTAAGTGGAGCAATCCAGGGAATGGAGTTGCGCCCTTCCCTACACCTTAGTGTAGTAGCTATTGAAAAGGGAGCCTTTGAGTCCCTCTTGACTACAGTCGCCAACTTTACTTACTTCACTAATACTACTGATGATGATAATAATGAAAATGAAAATAATATTATTGCAGTGTCATAGATGATTTTTAGATGTGTATATGAAATCAGCTTTAGAGTAAAGGTCTGTAAAAAAAGAAAATAGTTTTGATACATGTGATTAAATAATAATAATAATAATACCATACTGCCAGATGGTATATGCACAAACCTGGAGAATGAAATGTATAAAATTCTCTGGAGCTTTGAGATACAAACAGATCACCAAATCCCAGCTAAAAGACCACCACTAGTAATAGTTAACAAAACAAAGAGCATCTGCCGAATAGTGGACTTTACCATCCCAGCCAACCACAGTGAAAATCAAAGAAACTGAAATACTTAGATCTTGCCAGAGAACTAAAAAAGCTATGGAAGTGAAAGTGACGGTGATACCAATTGTAATTGGTGCACTCGGAATGATTCTCAAAGGCTTTGTAAAAAGACTAAAGGAGTTGGAAATCAGAAGACAAGTGGAGATCATCCAAACTACAGCATTGTTGAGGTCGGCCAGAATACTGAGAGGAGTCCTGGAGATCTGAGGAGATTTGCTGTCTCTCAGACTCCAGTGAAAACCATCAGCTAATGCTGGTGTGAAAAACTCATAAGGAGTAATATAATAATAATAATGATATTGTGGAGTTATAAATCATCTTTGGAGAGCAAATGTAATAAGCTTTGTAGTAAAAGTCTGTAAAGAGCTGAAACATTTTCATTACACTCTGATAATAATAATAATAATGATAATACTATTTGTAAAAATGACAAAAGAGGCATTCAGACAAACAGATCAAAAGACAAGGAATTTGATGATGATGCACAAGGCCTTACTCCCAAGAAATGGTAATGACAGATTCTATATGTTAAGAAAAGAAAGAGGAGGAGGAGCACTCACCAATATTGATGATTGCATAGAAGCAAAAATTCAAGGATGTGAAGAATACACTAAAAAGAGCAAAGACAGCAGCCAATAGCAGCAATGTTAACATTAGGACAAACAGTAAAATAAATAAAATCTAGAAAATAAAAATGGAAAGAAAAACAACTGTTTCAATACTTCAAGCAACAAACTGGGGAGATTATACATGAGATGATCTGGATGGGGTTATGAAAAGGAAAACTCAAGAAAGAAACTGAATGTCTTTTAATAGCAGCACAAAATGATGTCATAAAAATCAATTATATTAAAATGAAAATTAATACACAACAGAATAGTAATTGCAGGTTATGTGGGGACAGAGGTGAAATAGTTAATCACATAAGAAAATGCAACAAATTAGTACAAAAAGAGTACAAAACTAGGCAGAGCTGAAGGGGGAAGGGTGATTTGCTGGGAACCGTGCAAGAGATTAAAATTTGACCATACTAACAAATGGTATCCAGAATCCATTGTGGAGAATGAGACCCTTAAAATTTTCTGGGATTTTGAGATACAAAGAGATAACTTCACCCTTGCTGGAAGACCAGATTGAGTGGTTTGGTTTGGTTTCATTTTGTTTTATGGCATATCAACCATTGTTGGATATTTAATGCCAAATCCTGATATTACATATTTATCAAATATATGATTTGTAAACACATGTGTAGATACACACAGTTAAATGATCAAACATTTCTATTTCTAACAATTCAATTTACCTTAAGTCAACAAAGTTAAATGGTTCTAAGTATTGGTATATACCACAAACACTTCAGTTAAAGATCAGTCATTTGTTTACACACAGTTCGATTTCAAACAATTCAATTTAACATAAGTCATTTGTTTGCACTCAGTTTAAATGTTAAACAGTTCTACTTGACTCATTAATAGAACCCTTTCAGATGCTACCACTCCAGATTAGAGTGAACCTGGGAGCAATGGCAATGAAGGGGTACTCTGCATTCCCCAAAGCTCCCACATTACTGGAGCCTCACCATCAGATTGTTAACTGTCATATCTAGGACACTCATTGGGGGAGTCTTACCCCTCTGCAGAAATGGAGTTAGTGTATTCTACAGCCTCAGTTGACTGGGCTACCAGATCAAGTGTTAATTAACAAGAAAAAAATAACTTTTCATCTAGTGTATAATAATTGGTGTTCTTGCAGATCACAGAGCGAAAATGAAAGAAAGTGAAAAGATATACATATACTTGAACCTTGCTAGAGAACAAAAAAAGCTGGTACACTTGGAATGATCCTCAAAAGCTTTGAAAAAATAGCGGAGGAAGTAAAAATTAGAGGAAGAATTGAGATTATCCAGACCACATTATTGATAAGATTGGCTAGAATATTTAGAAATGTCCTGAAGACCTGAAGAGACTTGCTGTCACTCAGACCCCAGTGAAAGACCACCAATTAAAACTTAAAATTAAATCAAAGCTTTGGATTAAAGGTCTGTAGAAAATGAAAATAATTTTGATTCACTCTAATATATAATATAAATAACAACAACAACAACTATAATGATAATGATAATACAATCACATAATAAGTTAATGCAGTAAATTAGTGCAAAAAGAGTATAAGACTAGACATGATTGGGTGGGTAATGTGATCCACTGGGAATTGTGCAAGAAGTTTAAATTTGACCATACAAACGAACAGTATATGCACAACCCAGAATCCATCCTAGAAAATGAGATGCACCAAGTTCTCTGGGATTTTGAGATACAAATGGATCATCTAACCTTGGTCAGATGACTAGACCTAGTGATAGTCAACAAAAAAAAGATAGCTGACTGAATAGTGGACTTTGCCTTTCTAGCTGACCACAGAGTAAAACTGAAAGAAAGTGAAAAGAGAGATAAGTACCCAGACCTTGTTAGAGGACTGAAAAAACTATGAAACTTGAAAGTGATGGTGATACTCATTGTAATTGGTGTGCTCAGTACAGTCACCAAAGGATTGGTACAGGGAATGGTGGACTTGGAAATAAGAGCACGAGAGGAGACCACCCAAACTACAGCATTGTTGAGATTAGCAAGAATACTGAGAAGAGACCTGAAGACTTGAGAAGTCTTGCTGTCACTCAAACTCCAGTGAGAAACTATCTGCTAACGCTGGTGTGAAAAACTCTCAAAAGAGTAAAATAATAATAATAATAATAATAATAATAAAGCACTTGGTATAGTCACCAAAGGATTTGTATAGGGACTGGAGGACCATTCAAACTTAAGCATTATTAAGATCGTCCAGAATACCGAGGAGAGTCTTGGAAACTTGAGGAGACTTGCTGTCACTCCCATGGAAAACCATCAACTAATGCTGGTGTAAAAAACTCTCAAAAGAGTAAAATAGTAATAATAATAATAATAATAACAACAACATGGTAGAATCATAGATAGTCATTAGATGTGTACTTGAAATAAGCTTTGAAGTAAAGGTTTTTTAGAAATGAAAGTACTTTTGATTTATTCTAATATATAATAATAATGATAATAACAGTGGAATCATAAAATTTTTGAAAAGCATATAAGCATATTACCAGACTGCAAATAGGGGAGAATATAACAATTCCCACCACCACTTCCACCACCATCTATTACCATTCAGGATTATTTTAAACTGTCATCAAATCTGGTGACATTTCAAATTATTGTCTGTTTTACTATATATGCTGTTGATTTCCAAAAATTGCACAACTAAATATCCCAGAAAATTTAATTCTCATGACTTAGATATGCTGTTGACTGTAAAGAGATATTTTGTCATATATTTTGACAAGTTATTATTGCTATTATTATCATGCCAATTTAGGCTAATAATAAACTGCATGCAGTTTTGAGGCTCCAGTTCTGGAGCTCTGGATAATGTGGAGTTACTCTTTCATAGCTATTACTCCCAAGGCTACTCCATTAGTGTTCCATCAATAAGTCAAATAGGTCTGTTTAAGATAATGTTTGAAATAATTGTGAACTTCATTAAGACATTGGTTCTTAAAAATTCATATTGCAACAAAGTATAAAGTGTAAATGCTTACATATTATTTTTATTAGAGTGGAATATTTGAAACCACATATAATTATGTGCAAGTTATTTGTATGAGAGGAAAATAATTACTGAAAGCTATATAAAGTAAAGTTGGCAACCTAAGTTGAGGGCGACCCAAAGGCTCCCTTTTCAATAGCTACCACATCAAGGTGTAGGGGAGGGCACTACTCCATTCCTTGGATTGCTCCACTTTGCCCTTGATCCTTACCTTATAATGCTGAGTGTTAAGCAAGGTGACATCAAGTACCATTTTCTGAGTCTTTGATATGACTCAACATGGGATTGAACCCTGGTCTCTGTGACCATTGGCAAACACCCTACTCATTAGGCCAATTATGATAGATTGATTGATTGATTTTAATAGTATGTCAACCTGTCAAGGATTATTTTATGAATAGAGGTTAGAGAATCACATATATTGTACATCTATATTTACATTTTTTGTGTAGTTGTTTAAGTGTTCTTTGTATACATTTATATGATTACAGCTATTCCTATCTAATACAATTTGTACACAGTTGTATGGTTTTAAATATTCCTATCTAATACTAATAATTTGTACACAGTTGTATGGTTTTAAATATTCCTATCTAAAGCTAATAATTTGTACACAGTTGTATGGTTTCAAGTATTCCAATCAAATACTAATAAATTGCACACAGTTGTATGGTTTTAAATATTCTTATCAAATACTAATAATTTATTTACAATCATAGAGTTTCAAGTAGCTATTTCTATTTGATATATAGTCATTTGTTTGTACAGAGTTATATGGTTTCAAGTAACTAATAATGATAAACTTTAATAAACAATTATAACTTCAAGTAACAATTTTCAATACAGTTGGTATCAAGTATTCCTATCTAATACAAATAATTTTCAAACATATTTATTTCACCTATAGATGGGACTCTAACAGGTACTACTACTTTGAGTCAGAGTGGACCTGGAAGTAATGGCAGTAAAGGGGTGATGCCACAAGTCTCCAAAGCTCCATGACTGGAGCCTCACCCCTGGATGCAGTTTAGTATCATACTCAAGACACCATGTAACTTATTAGTATTAGCAAGGAATATTTAATTGAAGATATATAATTGTTAGCAAATTATTATCATTGTTAAATAGGAATAGTCAATGGAATCCACTTAATTGCTTACAAAAAGAAAACTGACTTCAGTATTAAATAACCAAACAAGAGTTGACATGCTATAAAGCCAACCAGCTAACACAATTTATTATTGTTATATAGTTACTGTTATTTACTAAGCTTTGCTTAGTCTAGCATAAAGTTTTCAAGTTGCTAACTTCACCAGCTCTTACTAAGTGGTCACTCATCTAAGTACAGAGCAGACTCATTGTTGTCTTAACTTCTTTTATCTGGCAGAACCTGTGTTTTCAGCATGACTTAACCATGACTATGATTTAGGCTATTAATTGAATCAACAAGAACCATTAAAGTATAGCATATGTTAAAATCTTTTGGTAATTTAGCTTAAATGTAACTCATATCATTTTATTATTTAGTAAATAACAATAATAACTTGTCAAAATATATAACAAAATATCTCTTTACAATCAACAGCATATCTAAGTCATGCGGATTAAATTTTCTGGGATGTTTAGTTGAGCATTTTTTTAGAAATCAACTGCATATATAGTAAAACAAACAATATTTTGACATGTCACCAGATTTGATGACAGTTTAAAATAATCCTGGAGACAATGTGAATGTGAGTTGGCCTTTCATTTTAGAAGAAACACAAAACACACATAATTCTATTTAATATTAATCATTTGTTTGCATAAAGTTAAATGATTTCAAATATTGCTATTTAACATTAGTAATTCTATTTATCAAGTATTTTTGTCATATAAATAATTTACACATGGCTGAATTGTTTCAAATAACTAATAATTATGATACTTAATGAATGATTGAACAGTTTTATATAACCAGTAGATGAGATCCTAAAAGGTCAGAGTGAACCTGGGAGTAATTGCAATGAAGGGATACTCCACACTCCCCAAAGTTTTAGGACTTGATTCTGATCACTGGATGCAGTTTAGGGTCATTCATTGACTCTCATTGGTAGTTTTTTTTTACTCCTTTGCAGAGTTGCAGTCACCTTATTCTACTGCCCAGTCAACAGGGTGGACATACAATGAATGTGATTCCCTAACCTCAAGTCATAACATAACCCGATGGGTTGACATGTCATAAAATCAATCAATCAATTCCATTATAACCTTTTATTCTTCAGTGTTCTCCATTCTCTATTTCTTTTATTTTTGGGGTTTTTATTCTTTCTTTCTTGAGTGATTTAAAAGGATTTCAATTGAAATGCTATTATCTTGAACAAGCAGAAATAAATTCCCGTATATAAATAATCCTGTCATTAAACTATGATAGTTTTTATATAATTATCAAATACCTTAAAATCCTGCATATCAAATTTTTAAATTTTTTTAATTCCCCAAATATCTGGTCTCAACATAGAGCTAAGGCTAAGTCACTTTTTTTCCACTTTCAACCAAACCTTCAGGAACTGTTTGAGTTATGCCTGGAAAAATTTTAAATTGTACTTGGAGATTCAGCCCAGCTAGTTTTAGGCAGGATCTCTCATCCTTTTTCTTACTGTTCACCTTGCTGCAAAAGAGTGTTCCTCTCATACACAGCATCAATAATTCTCTTTGCGATTATTACTATATTATTATTATATTCTTTGCGATTATTACTATTTTAGCGCGGTGTTTGAGGAATTACGCTATTGTTTTTAGGTACACAAATGAATTATGAAACTATTCTTTAACACACAATAACGAAAGTTTTTATTTGCAGCTTTGAGGCGGTTTGTTCTTGGTGCTGCAAGACTCGTGGTGGTTAGGCTTGTTGGATGTTTGAGATGAAATGGTTTAGCGGGATGTTGAGATGGCAGCGTGTCGTTGGACGTGTGAGGGAAGTATTCAAGGTCACCGTGTAGTTTTGTGTGTCTGGTAATTGGGGAGAGTAGGCGTTATCTCCATTAATGTGGACCAGAGGTGAAATGAGAGCTAGGTGTGTCGAGAGCTAAGTGGCGCTCGGATCGACATAGTAAATTTTTGTGGTGCTTGTGGAAGGCATGCTGAACGTATCTAATTCATATTCAACTGGGATTCCTTGGTCTAAAATAGATTAGACGCAAAGAATCCATAAATTAGATGGTTCCCTCATTGAGTGTCCATGTTGCTGCTGCTAGGGTTAAAGCCACAGTGAGATGTCCCCACTGGGTGGCTTGTTTAGCTAAAAAGCATCGCTAAGCAGGGGCGACCAGAGACACGACTGCTCCGGTCGCTGTCTCAAGTTGAAGAGAGTGTGTTTGGCCGCTCACCCATTTTGCTAGCCAGAAATGAAGGTCCGGGCTGAATAGGATATGTCATCCTGATTGGGTGAAATTCAGTGTTGAATTAAATAGCGCGCCAAAACAAAATACGAGATTTTCCTCTTCTCTACACTATATTATTATTATATTCTTTGCGATTATTACTATATTATTATTATATTCTTCACTATATTCTCAGACTAAACTTAATTGATAGCAACTCTATTTTCAATAATGACAATTGGCTATCTTACAACCTATATATAATATTGGTAAGTATTACAAGTTTTTATAACTTTAAAGAATAAAGAAACATGTGTTGTCATAAGAACTGAGAAGTGTTATGCTATTTAAAGTACTGATGTGAAGCATTATCACTATGTTGATTAAAGTACTAGATTGAAGTTTTATCACTGTGTTATTTAAAGTACTGACGTGAAGCATTATCACTATGTTGTTTAAAGTACTAGATTAAAGTTTTATCACTAGTTTTAAAGTTTTGGGGGTGAAGTGTTATCATTATATTTTCTAAAGTGAAAAGAGTTTTTTGGGGCACCAAGAAGCCTCTTCTTTTTCTGAGCATGCTCAAATTGTTCTTCCTGTCAGAGGCCTCCAGGAAAATTGTAAGGTGAAGTGTTCTCATTGTTGTCTGAAGTATTGAAGTGAAGTGTTATCACTGTGTTGTTTAAAATATTGTGGTGAAGTGTTATTATATTTTCTTAAGTACCAAGGTGAAGTGTTATCAAACTAGTATTCTCACCTTTATTGTTTGTATCATTATGTTTTAGTATTAAATTTGTTTTTTTCTTTAATCTTCATTGGTTCAAGCAATGCAGATTTGTCTGGTAATCTAAATACAGTTACCAAAATAACAAAGGAAAGGACACCTGTTTAAATAATCTATAAAGATTTTTAAAAAGCATTTGATTTTTAGGTTTCTTAAAATAATATTTATAAAAAACAAAAATCAAGTTTTGTATGAAAAATCATTTAAAGATTTATTTGTAACCATTACACAGCAGTAATGGTACATCATAGTGTCCTAGGTATGACACTAAATTGTATTAGATGGTGAAACTCCGGTTCTGGAGCTCTAGGGTATAGAATACCTCTTCAATGCTATTACACCCTGGCTCACTCTGACTCAAAGTGGTAATACATGTCAGGGTCCCATCTATCAGTCAAATAAATTAGTTTGAAAATTAGTAGTTTTACATAGGAATACTTGATTAAGAAGAGTTACTTAAAGCTATATAAGGATATAAGGAGGCATCAGTGATAGGAAATGGAATTGATGACACAAATTCAAATCCTGGGTGAAGCTGTTGAATGCCCTCAGAAAGGCATGAATCTATCTCTTCTCTCTCAACTATGGATAAATAATAGGGCAAACAAACAGAGTTCTTTTTAAGGCAAACAGTCTAGGAAAAGGAAAACTTCTAATTCAAACCAGCTATAAAGTAAGTAAAGTTGGCGACTGTAGTCGAGGGCGAGCCAAAGGCTCCTTTTTCAATAGCTACTACACTGAGGTGTAGGGAAGGGTGCTACTCCTTTCCCTTGATTGCTCCACTTTACCTTTGATATGTACCTTATAATGCTGAGTGTTAAGCAAGGAGGTATCAAGTACCATCTTTTTAAGTCTTTGGGATGACACGACCTGGGATTGAACCCCGGTCTCCCGGACCATAGGTGAACACTCTACCCACTAAAGCAATGAGCCAGTAAACCAGCTATACTCTGCTTCTCTGCTTAAAGATTGACCTTTGTAGGTTATTTAATGACAAATAAATTTTTATACAAATAAACATTTGTATTTCAAACAATTCAGTTTAGCATAAGTATAGTTTTTTTTGTTTACACACAGTTAAATGTCAAAACTATTCTATTTCAAGTAATTCAGTTTAGCATAAGCACACTGTTTAGTTCTATTTGACCCGAACAATTCAGTTTAGTATGAGTTTACACACAGTTAAATGTAAAAATAATTGTATTTCAAACAATTCAGTTTAATATAATACACAATTTAAATGGCAAACAGTTCTATTTGACCCATAGATAGGACCCTATCAGGTGCTACCACTCCGGGCCAGAGTGGACCTGGGAGCAATGCCAATAAAGGGGTACTCTGCATTCCTCAAAGCTCCAGCATTACTGGGACTTCACCATCAGATGGTTTGGTGTCATATCCAGGACGCTCATTGAGGGTCTTACCCCTCTACAGAGATGCATTCAGTGTATTCTACTGCCCCAGTTGACTGGACCTATCCTGTTTGTAGTGGAGGAGTTGGGTAAACACATACTTGAAGCTATATGTGTTTACTAAGGATTATTATTATTTGTTAATTAAACCATATAGCTGTGCAGAGAAATGATTATCATCAAATAGAAATAATCACTTGAAACCATATGATTATTAGTGCTAGATCAATATATTTGAAATCATTCAACTGTGTCCAAACTATGTCTTTTCCGATAAGAATATTTTATATCATATAACTAAATCATTTATATTAAGAATAGTGAATTGAAGCTATGATTATTTACTAAGGATTATTATTTGTTATTTAAAACCATATAACTGTGTGCAAACAAATGATTATTATTAAATAGAAATAGTTACTTGAAATTGTGTATAAATCATTAGTATACTATTAATATTTATTAATATATATTAATATATTATTAATATATTATTATTAATATATTATTAATGTAATATTAGTTTCAAGTATTAGAATACTTGAAACCATACAACTGTGTGCAAATTATTTGTATTAGATAGGTGTGGGGTTATGGTGTTATGAGGGTCAATGGTTGGTAGTTGGTTATTTTTTCTTTCAAACCCCAATAGTGCTGTTTTCTTTAGCTGGTTGCATTAGCTGAAATGGAAGGCAGAAAGGAGAGACAAAGAGACAAGTAAAGCTATTAAGACTCAACTTTATCATTATGGAAGTTCACAACTAAGTCTTGAAGGGAGAAAACCTCTCTGAGCAATAAAAGAGCTGCCTTCCTTGCTGAAGTCTGAGTTTCTTTTCCTTGAGTTTCTTTTTGGCACTAGGAAGTCTCTTTTTTCTGAGTATGCTCAGATTATTCTTCCTGTCAGGAGTCCCCTGGGAGGTTGTAATTTCTTTTGTATTTATTTCATTCTGCATTTTTTTTAAAATCATATTTTATTATTTTATTGTTATCACTTTTATTTATTATTCAATCCCCACAATACATCCCTCCTTTAGTAGTGGAGCAACAGCATGGATGTATTAGATGGAAATTAAACCTCTTTTGGTGTGTGTGTGTGTGTGTGTGCGTGTGCATGATTCTTTTTAATTCTAAATTCAATTTTTTAAAACCATTTCTTGCAAAACAAATATATCTACCTGAGTGTGTGATGATTGGTTTCCATTGTGTGTCTTGCTGTATTTCAGATAATGTAGATGGTGTGTTTTCTATAGTGTTTTAATTAGCCAGGCCCTGTCTAGTGTTTTTATGGCTATCATGGGCATAGGTGAATATTGCTGGTTTCAATCTTGCTTATAATCAACCAATGTCTCTATAATAAAGTGTTTTTCTTCTCTTTTGATGACTTTGTGTGGCCCTGAATGTAAAGATTCAAGTGGTTTTCAAAATCTCTGTTTGTAACCATATGTATGTTGCTGTTTTTAATTCTTTAGGTATGAAATATTTTTGAATTGTATATAAATGTTCTTCTGAAGGGAGGGTTATATCTAACTCTTGTATCTTCTTGGTGATTTTTTAACACCATCTTTATTCAGATTGGGATATTCCTGGTCAATTATTGGTTTCAGAAGTAGTAATTGACTTCCTATAACTGCAGTAG
The DNA here is from genome assembly GCA_963585895.1 of Sepioteuthis lessoniana. NCBI lineage: Eukaryota > Metazoa > Mollusca > Cephalopoda > Myopsida > Loliginidae > Sepioteuthis > Sepioteuthis lessoniana. The sequence continues at coordinate 183,667 of CAUZXS010006649.1, forward strand.
CTGGTGAGAAGCCTTGGTCATTAGGCATATTCCTAATACCAAGCAATATAATTGGTAATGCATTCAACCACCTTGGCTTTCTTGTTATGATCACTGTTTTCAGAGTGCAGTGTATCCTTTCAATCATTCCATTTGTTTGAGGGTTATATGCTGTTGTACTGGGCCTGTGGAAGCCTATTATAGCAGACAGGTCTCTAAACAGTTCACTCTCAAATTGGCTTCCTCAATGTATGATGGGTTTCCAAAGTGAGAGACCCATGTGTTCAAGAATGCTAATGCTATGGTAGTTGCAGAGATGTCTTGTAAAGGTGTAGTTTCTACTCATCTTGTGCTTCTATCAATGTACATAAGTACATATCTAACTGGAAATGTGTATACACCATCATAAGTTGTAATGGGTGGTATTTATGCACAGTTTCAAATCTTCAAGATGGTAGAGAATGGTGTTGTTTCTGTTCTAGTTTGCCTGGAGATCTTGTGCTGTTGGCATCATAGAAAACCTTTGACCCAGGACTGTATATCTCCAATGTCTATGACATGTATTACTTTCATGTTAGACACTAGAGACTGCTTTGTACATAATCTGGTGACTTCAGAAATTCTTGGAGGAAGAACTGTACTTCTGGTAGGTGGTCATGGTTGTTCACCATTATATTCTGAATCTGTGCTGTGATTTGTCCTCCTTGTATATAACAGTGTATTGTTTCATTGATAAGTCTGCCATTACAGCAGTCCAAGATGAGGCCATAGTGGCACAGGAAATCTGCACCTAAAAGGAGGTTAATGGTATCCATGACTACTACTGTCCATGTGTATGAACAGTGTAGGCCTGGAATCCCAATGTTGACTATTACTTTGCCAAAGCATTCAAAAGCATTGCTACTGATAGTTTCACAGGTTTGGCATTTAAGTTTAGACTGTATGCAATTTTCTGTAGCAAATTTGTTATAGAGGCACCCATGTCTATCACGAGGTTTATGTCCTTTAAACCAATTTTGGTAGCAACCACAAATAGCTGTGAGTTGCTGGTTGCTGATGCAATTTGTATTACAAGTTTCCCAAGGCCTGGGTGTTAGCATGTCTAGCAGGTGAAGACGGTCTAGAAGAGGCCATTATGTTGTAGCTGGACTTATTTGGCCATCTGCACTATGGTTTACAGGGTCTGGATCTCTCAACATAGTATAAATGTCCATGACATACTAGTGGCCTTTGGTTCTCATAGAAGGGTCTGGTGTTATAGGTAGTTCTAGGGGTGGTGCCAGTTTAGATAGTAGGTTTGGTATATCTGTTAGTATTTTATGGTATGGTAGCATTTTGCACTATACTGGATTTAAAAAATGGCCCTATTTCATCAGCTAATGAAGACCAACTCCATTAGGGAGACATTTTTCACCACCACTATTACCGGCATTATTCCAAGGGATAACACCTGGTTGAATTTGTGACAGATAAGTTCATCTCTTATACCAACTTTGTTTGCCGTTGGTATTAATTCATTCATATGTTGGCAGTCTATCCATCATTTGTGAGGTGCTGATTAATTTTGTAAACATTTCAGGCTTAGTTCTTTGTGCATAGTCTACAGCATCTTTTAGTTCCATATATTTTTTGAGGCTATGATAGTGGACGGCTGATTGGATATCTGTTTGGGTTGAAGGACCGATAAGACATGATAGAATCTTGTATTTTCATTTTAGATATTTCTTAATTCGAACTGTGTTTCGCAAAAATGAACCAACTGTTCACTGCTGCATGCCTGAAAGCTGGGATTTTTAAATACAGCTGCTATGCTTTATTCCATTTTAATTATTTGTGACAAAGTAATGAAAGGAAAAAAACAATAAAAATGTCTGCTGGAAGCAAAGTGTCTGTGTTAATAATTTTTTTGAGTTTGTTTGCTTGTAGGGTGTTTTGTTCGCTTGTAGGGTGTTTTGTTCGCTTTTTGTGAATTACACCAGTTGGACATTTTTAACCATTGATAATGGAAAAATTGTTTTCTTACTGAACTTATTCCTTCAAATATATTTTGTTTAACTCACGTTGAATCACCATTTTTGGTATTAGGGTTTTATTGGTGCTAATGGTTGATGGTTGGTTATTTCTTCTTTCAAACCCCAATACATGATGTTTTCTTTTGCTAATCACTTTAGTTGAAATGGAATGAAAGCATGAAGGAGAGACAAAAAGATGAGTGAAGCTATTAAGACTCAACTTTATTATTATGGAAGTTCGCAAAGTCTTAAAAGCAATAAAATAGCTGCCTTCCTTGCTGAAGTCTGAGTTCTTTCTCCTTGAGTTTCTTTTTAGGGCCAGGAAGTCTCTTCTTTTTCTGATCATACTCAGATTGTTCTTCCTGTCAAAGACCTCCTTGAAGATTGTTATTTCTTTGGTATTTATTTTATTTTGTGTATTTTTTTATCTAGTTTTATTTCATTATTTTATTGTAGTCACTTTTATTTTCCCACAGAGGAATACCTAATACCATATAACTGTGTGTAAACAAATGATTATTGACAAATAAAAATGCAGTTAAAAATAAAAGGTAATAGAACATTGAAAATAGTTTTGATTGTAAAAAAACATTTACAAATTAGTCAAATTTCAGCATTTAAAAACCCATAAGGAGTTGATATGCCGTTAAACGAATAAATCAAACCAAGGTACGTCATTAGAGCAATACAATTAAAATATTCTAACTTAAAGAGAATAAAGTAAAATCGAGTTCAATTTTCAACTGAACGATTATTTTGGATGGTCAGCATTCGCATTGAACGTCAATTTTTAGCCATTCATTTTATTGACCAGACAGAAAAAACTAGAAAATACCAATTAGATTCCTTCATAATTGCTTCTTAGATTTCATCATTATATTGGTCTTTTAAGGTGCTTCTAAACATCAATATCATTATGTACTGCTGTTACAAAGGAAACCCAAGGAGTTCTGGGGTCTTCTAGCAAAATAAATGAATGAATATAATCCGATTTTATTTTATTCTTATTTGAGTAAATTTCAGTAAGTCCTCAATTAAGGTGAATACACTTGTTAATCAGCGATAAATTTTGTACATATCTTTGATGACCACTAACCCGGTGAGCGATTTCTGATAGACTCAGGAACAAAACCTTTCAAAAAGCCTGTGTGAATTGAAAAAGGATTCAATAAATTTTGATTTATTATTATTTTTTTTTTAGCTTTAGCATGTAGGGGCGGGAATAATTTGAGAGAGTTAATCTAAAACATTTTTTAAGCAAAGTAAAAGTAGGAGCCTATTCAACTTTTTCTCGTTATCACGTGGCACCCAACGAAAGTGTGGCTAGTCTTTATTTTCTATTGAATTATCAAATTCAGAATTTATGCAAGATCTATGCTGATTGGTCTACTTGATCGATTTTTGAACCAATCAACATTGTTCTTACATTACACACACAGACACAAACACGTAGAGGCTCGCGTGCATACATACACACATCATGCCCGACCGGAACTTATGTAACCGAATCATCTCGGTTTTTCTTTCAGGTTCTAGAAAAGTATAAGCAATTATTATTTATTTAGAAATTAAAGAAATTAGGGGTTTTAGTAAGGGTAGATTTTTTTTATGTCTTGAAAAATAAAGGAAAAAAGATATAAGTAAATTACGCAGCGTGAAAGGGGAAGGATGGGTTTTTTCTGCAAATGAAAATAGGGAATGAATTAATAGTTTGTGATTTGTAAACTTTTAAGGGCTTTGGGACAAAAAAAGTGTAGAATGTTTTTATTTCTTTTTAAAGTAAATTTAAAAAAAAAAATAAAGAAATTATGACGCACGAAGATTATGTTGCTGCCTGTTAAAATATTTATTTTCAATTTTTATTTTTTTTTTTAAATATATAAAAATAAAATTTTTCAACCAAAAAAGCCGTGTACAAAATAAATAGACAAATAAAAAAAAGATGGGGGAGCTAATTTAAATTTGGATAAAGTAAAAATCGCATTGTTTTATTCTCTACATCTCTCTTTTATCTATTAAAAAAAGATTGACCCAGAAACTCCATTCTAATTCTAGCTGATTTTATTTCAAGCAGTTAGTAATTCCAATAATAAATTTTCTGAATTTAAGAAAAGCACTAAAAATGAAAGCACAAGATTAAACTTTTTAATTCATTTAAGGAAAAACAATATCCTTTTTTGTAAGCGTAATAATAAGAATTTGTCTAATGACAAATTAAGGAATAAAAGGAAAAAGTCCACCCAAAAGTATAAAATAAAATATTAACAAAAGTGAAATTACTTTAAGATTTAAAAAGGAAGAGGGTGTAACACAGAAGGTAAAAACGAAAAAAAAAAGAAAAAACGAAAAGAAAAAAAACGACAGTTAGAGAGCTGAAATCAGCGAGTGAGTGGAAGAGTGATAAAGAAAGTATAGTAGAAAAATAGGAGGGTGACAGAAGGTGCTAGAAGTTATTTAGAGAGGAGGCAAAACTGCAACGCTACAGTAAAAAATAAGTATAAGATAAAGCGGAGGTTTGTCTTAAGTTAAATAAAAAGGACAAGGTAATGATTTCTTTAAAGAGGAAAATAAAATAGGTAGATAATTAAGGAAAGATGGCAACGAAAAGAGAGAGAAAAAAAAAACAGATCCTTGAAAGAGAGGGAGTTTATTGATGATTAGAGAAAACGGAGAATCAATGTTAAGAAAACAGAAAGATTAAACAGAGAGTGAAAGATTAATAGATAGACTGAGTGCGCAACGAATAAGCGGAAGAGAAGAGAAAGAGTCATTAAAGGGAGGCAATCGCTGTAGTAGTCAGTAGCAGGTTTTAACGCAAGACTGGAAGGTTATATATTCTAGTCTCACCAAATTATATACAGTTCTGTACTTATCTGTGTAATAATTTTTAAGGATGACAGCCGATCAGTAAGTAAAAGAAAAATTAACTACTTTTCCCTAACTAAAATTATAATTTCTGGTCCTTTCTTTTTTTTAAATCCCTTTCTTTATAAAATATTGGCGTCTTTATTTGATGCTTGACTTGGTTCTTTTTCTTTTCTTTTTTTTTAATTTTAACAGACATTTATTAGACAAAAAGGACAAAAAAGTCAATTATTTAGCCTTATGAATTATCTTTTTATTTTAGTCCTTACTTAATTTTATTTATTTAACTTTTCAAAAATAAAATTTTCAAAACCCAGTTACAAATATTTTAATCTAATTCATAGCAGTGCGTGCTTAATTATTTTCTCACTTGTTTTAATCAGAAACAAAAACTAAAAGAAAAACATACATTTTAAATGCCAACCATGAATATGATTGTTGCATATGTTGGTTTATTACAGTATCTAGATTCTTTAGGTTATTTTCCTTTTTAAATTGAATAACTGAATTTAATCCTCTTTAGTACTTTGCCTTATGTGATTTGATTTTATTCTGGGTGTGGTTTTCTTATTCTTTCTTTTTCAAAGAGAGGAAGAACAGATGGCTTCTAATTCTTCCTGACAATGAATTAAGATTCTCACCCTTTTTAAGAAAGTCTTATCTCTTCATTTTATATATATATATATATATATAACTTGCAATCGGATACTTTGTAAAATTTAGATTTAAATGTATATTTTACTGTTGATTTTAGCAACACCTTTTTAATGCTACCAGTAAGTGTTATTGCCACATGTAACAAAAGTTCCCACGTAAACCTGCACCATTTCTTTCCTTCCTAGTTTTAGTTTCTGAAATGCTTTATAAATTAAAGCTTTAATTTCATTTTCTGTAAATGATTCATGTATCAAATCTCCAAATCGGATTTATTTTATGATTGAATAATCAAAAAGTATGTTTTGTTTTTTTTTTTTTGTTTTCTTTTCTTGGTCTATTTAAAGTAAGTGAATAAATCTCTCTTGTCGTTGTCGTCCATTAAATAAAAATAACCTACTCGTCTACTGCTAAAATGGCTGGTGCTGACTGATTGCTTGTTTCTGTTATCCTTGATGAAACCTTGTTAATTCGTATCAATTGTCGTCTTTTGAATTCACTAACACAAATCTCTTAAGGTTTTGTTAATAGCGGTCTTGGTTGATTATACAACCGAAATAGTTTTATATTTATTTACTTATTTTTGTGGGTCAGATCTGTGGGTGCTTCTTCTTTAAGAAGCAGCCCTGCTTTGTAATGGTAGTAGTGAGAGATGATGAAATCACATGGAAGCTACTAGAAGCTTGCCTCCTCCGTTTCTATGTAGCCTTTACAAACACCTTATATATATATATATATATATATATATATATATATATATATCTATCGCATCTTTTTTTTTTCTTTTTTAAATGCATTCTAATCTTCTTAACAACCTTAATTCCAAACATAGCGATCATTTATTCAATATCAGTTATTTTACATATATGACTTATTTTGATGTTCGCTTCTTTTGATTGAATCTGGTTATGTCACTTTTTTCTTTCTTTTAAAGAAAACCTCGGGATATTTAGCACTAGCAGAAAGTGTTGCTTTTTTTCCCTGCTGGAGATAGATGAATAAATAAAAAAATTAGTTTATCCGTTTTTAATGTTATTGATAAAAAAAAATGCTGGTTTTTCTTTAGTTTGATGACTAAGTAAAAATAGTCAAAACCTGTTTAAATTTTTAAAAACTATTTTATCCTTATTTAAATTTCAAATTTGAATAGTTATAAAAAATAAAACACCCTTAAAAATCATTTGCAACTTAATTATAAGTTGATATTTTATCCTTTTAATGAATCTGCTCTTTTCGTTTCAAAGATTAAAACTACTTATGTCCAAGATAACTAATGTTTCAATCTATAAAAATCCAAATAACAATCTATAAATTGTGGGTTATTCTTAGGTTGCATCTAATTTCAGTCTTTAATTCTCGTAAATGAGTATGCAAATGACAATATCATGAATATTCATTAGCTGCAATCTGATTTATTGTCCTTTTCCTATCGAAGCGAACAGGAAAAAGGCACCTTGATCTTTATTTTTGTTTTTATTTTGCCATATTTTTTTTTTGTTCATTAGACACTTAAGACAAACAAAACTTTATCCTCGATCGACTAAGTTAAAAGTACTTCTCTAATTTTTATGATGAATACATTCGAACTCGGTATTTTCCTCTTCAAAAGATTTTTTAATCATAGCAATGATAGGTTTTTAAGAATTGTTTGTTAAAAAAAGTGGCCTATGAGCTAAAATGTGAACAAAGGTTTGGGAGGAAAAACAAAACACTCTTCCTCAAAACTTAAAAAAATGTTGCTTTGTTTCTCCTTGAATTCGTAGGAGAAAATTTTATGGGGAGGGATCGCTTTTACATTTACTTTATTGTGAAAATCTTTTTAATTGAGAAAAATTTTTCCTTTAAAACGCAAAAAGGCACCCTTTTTTTTTTTTTTTTTTTTTTTTGTTTAAACAAATGTACATTTTTGATAGACTTAAATAACCGAAACTAGTTTTCTGACCAATAATTTAAAAATAATGATGTGACTTAATTCTGGTTTTCATGATTTATTTATTTTGTTCCTATAGTTGTAATTAAAACCCTAAATAATAATAATACACATTGATAAAACGAATAATCTGACCTTTCTAATTTAGTTTCTGAAGCAAATAATGATCAGCTTTAGAGATATTCGCTTACATTTTCCTCAAAAAAATCCATCCTAAGATCCAAAAAATCCTTTAATAGAATATGGTTTGAGAGGAATGTAAACTTTTTAGAATTTTTTACCTTTTCGAATAGAGAACAAGTACTGATTGTTAACTTGTACTTAGGGCTAAGGGTTATTTAGATTGTGAATCTCTTCGTACGTTCTCTAGTCGGTCTTATTCTTATTTTGTATAGTATTTATTAAGTCACGGCTTATCTGGAGAAATGATTTTCATTTTAGTTTGTTGTAAATTATTGTTTTTTTTTTTCTTTTTTTTAAAAAAGAAAAAATGAATAAAAAAAGCCTTTAGTTTGGTAATTCAAAGGGTCCTGTGTAGGTAACGTCATGGAACATAAAAAGTATTGCGGTATAATTGATTATTTTTAGTGTCAAAATAAATCTAATAAAATACAAGATTGCGTGGGTGATTATTTTTTTGTTTCTAGTCACTCCACCCAACTATCGGTTTAAAATATTGATAATTTCCTGTAACATTGTGTAGTTTATCGAATATACTTTGTATCAAAAAATACTGTCTTTCCATAGGTTTAGTGTCAACAAAAATAAGTCATTTTTTTCGATGTGAGACTATTTTGCTTAAAGCCTCCCTACCTATTGGAAATCATTGTCATCAACAGTTAAAATTTATTTATAGGATCTAATTGTTAAGTGTAGATTATTTTCGTACCGTGGATGTATAAAGTTTATATCCTTATTGTCTGGGTTATTTTTATTAACAAACAAACAAACAAAAAAACAACAACAACAACAACAAAAAACTTGTTTCTTTGTTCGAAGGAAGGCAGACTGATATAAAATGTATTATAGGTTTTCACTTTTTGTCCGGTGGTGGGCTGCAGGGTGTCATCCGATTTACCGGTTCCTCAACTCGTAACGATTTGGTTGGTACCGATCGGTCAAAAATCGATATTTTACTTTTGAAAATGAAAATCTTTCAATTTTTTACGAGGTTATTCACTACCGTCGTTTTATTTATTTTTTGAAAGCGAATACCACTTCCTCTTTAATAGTCTAACAAAAAATCTGAAAGGGATTGAAGTGATATTAAGAGGGACCCAAACAATGTGTCGTATAAAAAAAGGTATCTCAAACTATTGCTATTTTAAACAAAAATCTAAATTCACTATTAAACGAGCCCGAGAGGATAAAATTGAACAAATTAACCTATGAGAAAGGTAAATTATAAAAGAATATAATAAAGTATGTCAAGAGTGGTGGACAAAAAAAATTTATTTTGTGTTAAGTAGTTGCAGAAACTTATTCGTTCCTTTTTTTTTTTTTTTTTTTTTTTTTTTAATTTGACCAAGCTGAGACAACCTCAAGAATCACACTGAAAAATTAAAATTCAGTCAATGCCATTGAGAGTTTTTAAAGAAATTGTGCAATAATTCACTGCTTTATTATGCTTGATAGAAATTAATGCTTTTAAAATGGCTAAAAACCCAGGGGTTGAAGACAACCCGAGTGGTTGGGCAATCAAACAGTGCCTGAGGGCCACAAAAGCATCCAAAAGATCCAGATAGCAAGTTTGATTTTTGAAGTGACTTTCAATTGGCATTATAACTCCAATGTTTTAATGTTGGAATCTCTGCTAATATCGTTAGATAAGTTTGTAACTTTGTAACACTAGAAATAACCCCTGAATTTCTCTATATTTTAGACATGGAGCTTTAGGAAAATGTGTCTGATTAAGATTATACTTATCTGTTGAGAATGGATAGGTAAGATATCATGGGCTAATGGATCAATAGTAACTCCCTCTCCCTGCTAGGGAGCCCAGATCATTGTCAGTCTGCTGCTGGGTGGAAGAAACTGTTAATGTTGAAATTTGTTGGGCTGAACTCATTAAGTTGTAACTTGCTTCAAATTTGATTAATAGTCTACTTAAAAGGAATGAAAAACTTTAACCTTTTTATGACTTTTCTGAAATTGCTTTTTATTAGACTTTTGAGCCTGATCCCAATGGTTTCTAAGTGTATAATTTTAATTGGAAGGCCACATTTGATGGTTTAGAAGGTTGACAGTTCCTTACTGTTAACAATGGATTTTTTTAAAAAATTGCCGTTCATTAAACTTAATTTTTACTTTTTTTTTTTTTTTTTTTTTTTTTTTTTTAAAATACCTTTTTAGTAATTTTATTCTTGATTATCTTTACCAAATTCCGGCTACAAGATTTTTTTTTCTGCAAATCCTGACGGTAATGAAGAATCTAGTTTTTAGCATCCTCTTTTATAACTTGTTCTAAACTTATATACACATCAAATTACATACACCAGAACTAACACCAAGAGGGAGGCAAAATATTAAAATAAAGATAGTTGTTTGAAGCTGTTTCACAATAATCATTAGTTTTAGTTGAAGGTGACCTGAAGGCACCCCTTTTCAATAGCTACTACTTTGAGTTGTAAGGGAGGGTGCTACTCCATTCTCTGAATTGCTCTACTTTACCCTTGATTCTTACCTAATACTAAGTGTTAAGCAAGACGGCATCAAGTACCTTTTTCTTTTCTTTTTTTTTTTTTTTTTTTTTCCTCTTGAGTCTTTGGTATGACTCTATCTGGGATTGAACCCCTCTCTCCTAGACCATTGGCGGACACTTTACTCATTAAGCCAATGGCCCAATTATGATTTGCCAAAATCCTGACAAAAATAAGACTTGAATAAAATAATGCAATAAATGCACTTGAAAAACAAAGCCAGATTATAAAAATTGATCAGATATTCTCATCCAGAAATGATTTTATGAAATCACTAGGTGAGATAAAACAAATTTCCAGTTAAGTCGTGATTGACATGATCTCAAAAAAATTTATGACTAGCTTTGGCTTGAGTAATGCTAGACTTGGACAGATGTTTTGTGTGTAAAATCTTTTTAATCTTAAGTTTTAAGAGGACGTACTCCATTTCAGAGTAAGAAAAGTAAATCTAATAGCCATGTTAAACTATTTGCAGCTTCAAATCATAGGTTGTTCTTATTGACCTTTTTGTTATGATTTAATCATGGTTGAAGATATAGAATCTTTCACTAAGAATATGACTGTAAGGATAAGTAGATAGAATTTTATGCATACTTGGATTTTTATAATATTAGTCATGTGGCAGACAACAATGTTTATCAGTTTAAGATTAAATCATATGCTGGCCTCATTTGAACCTCCATTCCTCTGTGTTGTCAGCCACATCATCTTGGATAAACATGTTCATTGATATTATTTCACTGTACTTCCCAACTATTCAACATGATCAAGAGTTCACACTGCAAATGTAAAGGAACATCTTCAAAAATGCGAAGGATGTGACTCATGATCAGTTTTACATTAAGTAAAGCTGGTTTAAATTTAAGGTTTTCCTTCTAGACTGCCTAACCAAGGCTAAAGAGTCAAGTTTGCTCTACTATTTATCCATAGCTTGAAGGGGGTGAGTGAATGAATTCATGCCTTTTCCAAGGGTATTGATGCAAAAGTGAAACAGTTTCATGCAGGATTCAAACTTGGATCTCTCTCTCTCTCTCTCGTGTGTATGTAACTAGTATTTATTTGTAATTTGAAATGTTATGTAGTTGGAGTTTTAAATTCTTAGTGAAGTGATCATTTTGTTATAATGACTAGGAAAAGGTTTGGGGAATATTTCTGTTAGCAGCTGCCTTAAAATGTCTTTTGAAGTCTGGCTTTTGGGAACTGACAATGATGAATATAATGCAACTAACCAAACTGTCCACTAACTGATTTTTGTCTTTATAATCTACCATACTGCTAAAAGGGAATTTCCTATAGGATTGGCAACCTATGTGGAAAAAAAACAAAAACATCTGAAATATTTGCACATTGGTCAGTGCTAATTTTTCTTATTGTAAATTCTCTTTGGATAATTTTAGATTACTTACAACTTGTTACTTTTTATTTTTCATCCACCTCTGAACTACAATGATGACATTAAACACATTGAGCCCATAGTATCATGTTGATTTTTAATCTTAAAATTTGATCTATGTACATAACAGAAATGACAACATAACTCCAATAGCATTTTTTCTAATTTTTCCTTTTAAATACTTTGAAAATTTTTTATTTTTTTTATTTTATTCATGATGAGAATGCAGTAAAACTAGTCTCTCCTGACTTCTTTCATTTTAAGTAAACATTTGTTTAAAGAAGTGAAGGGATAATTCAGATTATTTAAAGTTAAACAGTATGATGGCTTTAAAATTCTTTTTAGAATGTTAGAGATAGTGTGTGTGTGTGTTTATTTTTTTTATCACCTGAATATGATTACATAAAACTTAATGGGAGTTTTGCATTTGTCAAAAATGAAACTAGATTTTCTTCAGTTTTGGTTCATTTGTGGATTCCTTAAATCACTTTTCAAACTTTGTAATGTGTGGTAATCTCTATATACCCATTCTTTCTTTATTAACTTGAATATATATATAATATATATATACACACACACACACTTGAATTATGTCTTTTTTCCCTTCCAGGAAAAAAAAATCCTTAAAACTTAAAGGAATTTAGATATTTTTGGTAAATTAAAGTTTACATTGGATTTTTCTACATTTATCTTAAGTTTGTTTTATATCCCCCCCCTCTTTTGTAAATTTTACTTTTGTTCTGTGCTTTCTATGTGCTACCTTCTCATTCAACGTGTTAGATTCTTTAGAATGCAGTATTGCTTTGATAATGGGGGGAGGGAAACTTGGTCTCAGTATGTGCTTTTGATTTTTAAATTACATTGTGTGTTGAAATTTTTTACTCACTAATTCTCTAGTCTAAACTAAACATTACTTCACTTTCTCTTTCTTTCTTTTCTTTTCTTTTTTTTTTTTTTTTTTTTTTTTTTTTTTTTTTTTTTAAGCTTTAAAAACTCTGGCTGAAATATTTTCCTTCCTGTTTCTCCCTAATGTTAACTTCTCTTTTCTTTCTACAGGAAAGAAGCTACTGCTGAAATTGCAGAAAAGAGAAAAGAAGAAGGCAACTTATTTTTTAAGACTGCTGCTTATCCAGATGCTCTAGTTTGTTATGAAGATGCAATACGTAAGTTATGTAATAAATCACTAATTAGTTTATGCTATTTAAACCACAATGTTGATCTATTAAGTCTTTGTTTTTAAAATAAGATTTTTCTATTAGAACTAGATTTTTTAGTCTTAATAAGAGTTCTTTTACATCATATAAATATTACATTTGCTCATTGTACAGTACAAAGGTATTAACATATCTTTGAATGGGTTTTAAATTGATATAACTGAATGACCATTTAAAGCAATTTGATTAAAAGCTTGATTACTATTACCTAACATTTCAAATAATCTACTTGACCTTTTTTAAGCTAATCGAATTATTTATTCATTTATTTTTCTCCAAATTTTTATTTTAAATTTTTTACGGATTTTTTTTATGTATTGATCTTTTTTTCTATTTCAATGAACACTGGGAAATTATGAAAGCAGAGTGGTTATCTTGGTATTGGAAGTTTTAAAATGTTTTTATATATGTTTTGGTTTTTCTTTGTTCCCATTGCCAAGAGTAGTTTATATTGTTGGAATTTTAGATGTCATTTAATTGTTACTCTTACTTATGAAGTAGAACAGGGGGATAAAACTTTGGCCATTAATTCAGACCTGCCACGTTATCTCTCCTACCATAGATATTCTTGATAATGACAATGTTTTGTAATATCTTTGCATTTGTTTTAGTTAGATTTAAGCTTTTTCTAAACCTTTTCTGTTTGTGCAGATAAAGACTAGCTTGTTGGAAGATTAATATAAATCTTTTTTAATATATATCCATGTAAGCAATTTACCACTGAAATTCATCAAGGCTGTGTGAGTTTAACCTATATCAAACACTAACTGGGGTATCGGGCATTAGTGGGGGAGGGGAGGCTATTAAAGGTTGAGTAAGTTCTATCATGAAAGATAAGGATAACATAGCAAACAGTATTCTAATGTTATCTTTAGGTTAATTATTGCTATTTCTCCCATGTCCACTTTAGCTGGGAGTGGAGTGTAGTACCTGTTAGGATCTCATCTAAGAGACAAATAGATCTGTTTAAAAATTTGTTAGATATGACTATATGGAAAAACCTCTTTAAAAAAAAAAAAAGTACAATGTATGAAATTCCCAAACCTCTGGGTATAAAATAACCCTCGACCAGTTAACATGCTGTTAAAATGTAAGAATCTTTTAGGGTGATAATGCTTCTTGATAAATAACATTAGCAGTCATTCTTTTTGGGGCAAGAATGAACAAGCCTTTGAAGATCCTTCTCTTGAACAACCTCTTCCATAGTAAACTCACAATTTTTTTTCCTTTGATCCTAAATTGACTTCAGAGGTATAGTTAACCTTATTAAGTTCAACTATGGAGGCCAAAAATGATATCAGTTTATAAAATGTCTTATCGTTGGCTTTATTAGTATCCTTTCTTTTTGTAAGACTTGCAGTCTAAAAGAATTATTTAATTGTTAATCATAAAAGATTCGATATTTGTCAGATGAGTTATCTTGATTACACAAATTAAGATTTGTATTTTTAATTTTCAACTTTAAACAGAACATTTGCATATCACTATTCACATTTATGTAAGGGGAAAATTTCCTTAATTATAATCCCTTTAATCTCACTACTAGATAAATCAGTTAGGGAGGAGGTAGGGGTGGAAATATCTATTAAATGCTGACATGCCTTTTAGTTCATATAGGTAAAATCTAGCTCTTTGTATTGGGCAACAAACTTTTCTCTGCTATATAGCTAATAGCAATAAATAATATAATAACTACCTTTCTTTTTTTCCATCATGATATTTTTATAACACTAAGTGGGATTTTCTGTAGGATGGCTACTTAACTGAAAGAAAAATAACTTATAGAATGGATGGTTATACTAAATCCATAATCTACATTCATTATGGATAGCCTTGAAATATTTACACATTAAGTGAGAATCAAATATATTATACATTCACCCTCTAAAGCTATTGGTTTGTATTCTGAAAGTGTGATATAACTGAGAATGTATAACAAAAAATACTGCTTAATAGTTTGACACTTTGACAAAGGAAAATGAGTGACTAACTCTTGAAGATGTTAATAGTAATATTACAAATTACCTACCAATATTTTAAAAGTGGAATTGAAATTAATATAATTTCAAAGTGTTATTCTATTTAGCAACTCTCCCTCTTTCTCAGAAAAAATATTAATGGCATTTTTAGCATGACAATATGAGTTATATTAATGCTGATTGTAGAAAAAAATTTTGCGTTTGATAAAATAGTTTTTTTTTTTTTTTTTTTTTTTTTAACTTTCTTGGCGACATTATTTAGATTTTTGACATTTTTTACTCTAAGTTATGCTAACCTTTAGCTGTTTAAGCAAAATTTACATTATTTATGGGCACAAGTATTAAGTCTTGGTAAAATACTATGTAAACCTTTGTATTTTAGTGATATATAATGCTCATGGCAAGATTTTAAATTCATTGATAACATGGGATATTTTGGGGCAAATCTAATTTTGATAGGCTTTAGTAATAAATAAAATTAGATGATTTATTTGATAATCATTGATACTATAACATGAATAACTAAGAGGCTTGTGATGTTGGTGGTGATGTAGTTTGTTATATGCATGGTGTCCATTATAATATTTGAATTTATTTACAATTACTGTCTTTAACTAAGGAATGCTTTAATTTCAGTTTTCTAATTAGCATTTAAATGTACAAAACACATTCAAATTTCACACTGAGGTGCAGACCTCTTTGTAAACTAGCCACCATTTCATTAAAAAACTAAATGATTGCTATATTAATACTTTTATGGAGAAATTTTTTATTTTTTTTTATTTTATGTAAGTGGTTTAGCAAAAATGTGTGAAAGCAAATTCTCTAAACTTCAATGATTATCAATTACTTTTTAAGGTTTGACTATGACAGATTATAGTAGCTTGGTTCTTGTTTTAACCATGTGGGTCCAGTCATTGTTTAGTAAACTTGTAGCTGTTTCTGTTACACTTAGATGCAGAATTCAGTTGACTGGGACTCTCACACACATACACACAAGTATATACTGCAGTATAACCTTTTACACACTTGTGTATATAATGAAATACATTACAAGAAACAATGTGTGAGTATTTGGTTCACTGACACATAATGCAAGTAAAAAAAAAAAAGCTGTAGGCAAGAGTTTTTTTTTTTACACCAGCAAAATCTAGAAAATATACTTGTACATTTACTTGGCTGTGTTGGGTTCACTGTATATCGAGCAGTATTTTTGTACATAAGCCAGATGAATAAAAATACAGTAATTTGACTGATTTACTACACTAACATGATCTCCTAAGTGCAAAATGTCATATGAAAATAGTGCTTGAAATATTGGGATTCATGATTAATTTGCTGTTAACTTGTATAGGCTTTCTAATTGGGTGGTCTACATTTTTTTAGATTGTCTTGTCCAACTGGAAACCTAATTTAAAAAAAAAAAATTTTTAATAAAACTTATTTAAGTCTAAATTCAAATAAAAATGTTTTTTCTTGAAATTTGTACCTGAAATAATTCTACATTCTTGCTAAGACCTAAACTTTTAGATTCTAAAATCTAGATAAGGAGTTGATTTATATTTACTTCTTTTTTCCTTACATTATTTTTGCACTCTCTAAAATTGATATTTGTGTACTGATGTTGGTAAGTTTTGTTTTTCTCTCTCTCTCTCTCTCTCAGGAATGTGTCCAACCCATGCTCCATATTATGGCAACCGTTCTGCAACATATATCATGATGTCCAAGTATTCAGAAGCTCTTGCAGATGCTAGGGCTGCTGTCTCTTTAGATAATACTTTTGTCAAGGTTTGTCTTTATTTTTCCATAAAGAATAATTGCATCTGTTGTAATGAATCATAATAGGAATAAATTCTCTTTAACTAAAATGAACTTCTGTCTTGTCTATATTCTTTGTATATTTTTAGAGTTTGTTACTTTTTAAACTTTATTACTTTTTGACTTGTAATTTATTAGTTTTCATTTAATCCAATGCCAACTTATTTTTATCCAGATATTTTTGCTTAAATTTCTTTAGGGACATTTAAGAGAAGCCAAATGTCATCTCATGCTTGGTGAATCCAATGCAGCCATCCGCAGTTATGAAACTGTTCTGCAGCTGGAACCATCTAATTTAACAGCTTTAAAAGAGGTAATGTAACTTGAAAAATTGTCAGTCTAAATTAACCCACCTGGAAAAATATTAAATGAAGAATTGTCACAGCAGACTAAACCATAATTGGGATTGAAATAAAATTTTTAAAAACTCATCACAGTAGGTACTGAGTAGGAATATACTGATACAGAATTTGAAAATGTTTAGAAAAACAATTATGTAACATAAAGAGGACAACAATTTAGAATAGCCATGGTCTTCCTGAGTGGGTTCAGTGGTTGCAGCATTTGCCCACAGTTGATCGAAAACATGTCAATTCAGAGTATTGTTTGCAATTGTTTCAACACAACACAAAGGAGTTATTAAGTAAATATGTGACCCTGGATAAAACATGGATCCACCAGTTTGTTCTGGAGTCAATTGGCAGTCAAAAGCGATCAGATACAAACATCAGCAGACAGTTTTGGCCTCTGTATTTTGGAATGCACCAGGTATTTTGTTCATTGATAACCTTGAGAAAGGAAGAACCATCAATAGCAAATATATAGCATTATTGGTGCATTTGAAGGAAGAAATCACCAAAAAACAGCAACAAATGAAGTGTTCTTTCACCAGGACAATGCAACGATGGCAAAACTGCATGAATTGCACTTTAAATTGCTTCCGCACCCACCCTCTTCTCCAGATCTGGCCCCCAGTGGCTACTGGCTGTTTGCAGACCTCAAAAGAATGCTCCAGGGAAAGCAATTTGGCTCCAATGAAGAAGTGATATTGAAGATTGAGTCGTATTGAGACCAAAGACAAACCTTTTTACATAAAGGCACGGATTGTTAGAGAAGCGTTAATCAGTGTATCGCCCTAGAAATTCGACTTTGAATAAAGTCGAATTTTGCCTAAATTTGTTTTAGTTAGGCCTGGGACTTAATGAGTGATATGTTAATTATCTGAATAATTGTCACCCATGTCAAACTTTGGAATGACATTTCTTGAGGTGATCTTGTGGCAGAATAACTAACTCGATAAGCAACAAAGGCAAATAGCATGATAGGTATTTAAAGGGAAGGGCTGAATATGAGCAGAGATGGAGTTCTGAAACCAAATATACCTTAAGTAACTTGAATTTCACCTTTCACAACAATCTGCCAAAAGAAATAAACATGATGCCTATGTTTAGAAAGAACCATGAGGGTGGGCGTTAGAAACTATATAAATAGACTTATTTATATTCAGGAGAAATTCTTAAGCAGTTTTGGCGTTGAATTAATAGGATCTTAGAAGCAATTTACCAAGTGTTTTGCCCTCATAATAGGGACAAAACATTTTCATGTTATCTAATTTTGACAGCCATAACCTCATTCTTAACTTTAAAGTTTTCTTAATTTTCAAGAGTTTATTTTCATAACATTAAATTCAATAAGTTTGATTTCTACAGATGAAACTTGCCCAGCAGATGCAAGAATTTGAAAACATGGCTGAAGGTGATTTTATTAAACAAGATTACAGGCGGGTAAGTAATTTTTTTCTTCCCTCCCCTAGGTTTAGTAATTTAACTTTTTCTTGGATGGCTTTACTAAAGTTATCCCCCCCCTTTTTTGTGCCCATTGTGATTTTATCATTGACAGGCTTTGTTTTTTGTTTCCTGTTTGTTCCCTAACTTTTTTTTTTTTTTTTTTTTAGTTTTATTTGTTGAAGATGGAAAAGCTTTACTTTTTAATCTATTAAGTCTTCACAAATTAGCAAAGTTTTTTCTTCCTTTTCTTCTAAACTAAATTGGAAAGAAAAATCTAATCTCCAAATGTCAGGCAGATAGTCACAAGAGTCATTTCAAAATACTGAACTGAATATTTTCAAGTGTAGCCATTTGTTATGACTGACTTGTTGCTAATTGTCATTTGGAATTCCAGGCCATGTATTCAGAACTTGCTCCAATGCTCGTGGTTCTTCATCCAGGTCCCATGTTAGGAGAAGAATTCCTGTTCAATTTAGAGAAAAAAAACAAAACATTTTTAAGTTACCACTAAATGGATGAGAATTTGTCAAAAATATCTGCCTTTTACATATGGTGAGTCCTTGTACTTCAGATTTTTTCTTTTTTCTTTTTCCAAACTTTTTCATTCCTTTTTAAAAAAAAAAAAAAAAAAAAAAAAAAAAAACTTTTCTGTATGAGAATGATAAATTACTAATCATTTTAGCATGGCACTTAAAAATGGTTTTTCATGAACAGGATTTAAATGGGTTATCAACTTTTGCAGCTTAGGAATTAGACCAAAGATTCTAAAAAGGAAAATTTTGGAGCTTGAATTTTAAAGTTGGATGTCCAATTTTTCAATGTTAAAAATATTAAAGTTGAATTCTATGAAATTATATTGCTAATTAATTTGATTTACTTAAACAAAAGTTTTTGAAACTTTTTACCATAACTTTTTAAAAATTTATTTTTTTTATTTTATTTTATTTTTTATTTTTTTTTATTTTTTTTTTTTTTTTTACAGAACTTTTTTGTTTGTCAAATCAAATAGTCCAGAATGTACTGTTAAATTTTGAAGGTCTAATTTTTAGGCAAAAACTGGTAACCATTGCTGTATGAGTAACTTTGTAAAATAGAAATTCAAACAATGAAAATGACTATAAGCAACCTAATAAATGGTGACCTCAACCAATAAGATTGACATGATTAATATTGACAGAGCAGATATATTTAAGTTAGGATAGCATAAACGGGCAAGAAACTGACCATTGCTAGGCAATGGTCAGTTTCTTTATCTATGCTATCCATGTATAACACACAAACTGAAGTACCTGGTCAATGACCAAATTAAAGGAATCTTATGAACACCATGAGTTAGATAAAAAGGGGAAAAAAGAATAAGTTAACTAAAATTGTCCTTATTTGTAGTTCAGACTGCACTTACTGATTCAAATGAAAAATATATAACCCAATACTGGTGAAGTGTTTAAAATCTTTTTTGTCAAGAAAGGTCTCCAATAAATGTTTTTACAATTGGTGCTCAGTTATAGAATTAAAAATTTCAAAAAGCATTGTTTTTAATTCAAATTTTTATTTACCCTCTAAAAATTTAATGAAATAAATCTAAGAATTTTTTACATTTAAAATATTAAAAAAAATGCAACCTTTTTAACTTTGAAATTGAATTGCCTGATGAGTTAAAATAAGTGTATTGGTTTAATTTTTCTTTTACCTGGTAAAACAATGAAAAGCCAAGAAATATAAATGTATCCTTACTTTTAGGTGGAAAATTGTGTATTAAAATGAAAAGGTGTTTTTTTTAGTTATACTAATTAAGTTATTTGTTCTAAGGAATAGGAAAAGTAATTGTTTAAAACATCAGTAATAATTGTTTGTGTGTATGTGTTTTTTTTTTTTGTTTTTTTTTTAACCCTTTAAAAATGTAATAAGTTGGTGCAATAAAAAGCTAAATAAGATGTTTTTTTTTTTTTTTTGTTTTTTTTTTTAAATACTTTAAAGTTGCCCCTTGGTCTTTCTCTTTTACAATTATTACTAAATAAATTTTGAAAAAGCATTTAAATCAAAACTCTATGGGATCTGATATTTAAATATGGGTCTTAACAGAATTGAAGATGCCCCCACCCTTTTATTTATTTATTTATTTTTTATTTTTATTTATTTATTTATTTATTTATTTATTTTTTTTGTACCTATAAACTGAAGGGTTTCACTTTTCTTTGATTATTGAATTATATCATTTAATTAGTAAAAATCAGACTATATTTTGTACTTTACCTTTTTATAAACATTAAAATGTATGCCTGATTTTAATGGTATCTCTTTTCTGAGTTAAGTTGACATGTACATACCAAAATAGACATGACTCTTACATATACATGGCTACTTGATTTTTCTTTTTGCAATGAAATCTTTAAAGAAATTTATATACCTAGTGATTATTGGCAACATATTAAAATTGTTTTGGCACAGTTTGGAAAGCTTGCATCTTATGAACTGTTCTGAAAAAATATTGCCTGAAGTTTATAAGTGTCAGTTGACAAGTTCTTCAAAGAATATTTGAATCTTAAAATGGTTTCAATTGTTACATATGCAAAAGAAAAATTTTTTCTAATGGTGAGGTTTTTTTATACTTTGGCATTGTTATAAAACTTTGCAAATTCTTTTTGACTATTAAGTGAAATTAAGTTTTAAAATTCTTAATTTTAAAGAAATTTAAAATTCTGACATTCATCCTTTTTTGTTAAATTTTCAAATGTTGAATTTTATTTTAATTGTAAAATAGAACAATTTAGATTACTTGGAAGTAATTTTAATATTCAATATCTGTTGATTCTTTAAAAGCTTAAGTTATGGTGATGTAGATTACTTCTTGCAAAATCTAACTTGGTACTGCATAGATTAATTGAAAAATTTCTTTTAAAAATCTAGCAATTCTAGAAAATATTATTTCTGTACTTAGAATATAATTCTGGAATTATAACTTGTTGCTTCTGACAAGTTAACAAAGCTTATCAAATATATACACACAAACAATTCCTTTATTGTTTATAGTAATAAAATTATCATTCAGGTTTCCAAAATTAAAACAATTACTGTCAGATATTATGATGTAGACTTTTAAAAACTATTTTGTTATAGAATTATTTTTTATTATTGCAGGCAGTCTACTGTATTGACAGATGCTTGGATTTATCTTCAAGTTGTCTAAAATTCAAAATAAAAAAAGCTGAAGCTCTTTGTCTTCTCGGTAGACTTCAAGAATCACAAGAGTTGGCAAAGTAAGTTTTTAAAAACTAAGATCTTACCAAATGTCAATTTATCTACTTTTGTCAAACTTATCCATTGCAGATTTTTAATTTTAAAGTAATTCCAATTTTGCTTTAAAAAATTTGGTGTGATGTACCTACTAAGAATATTAACATTTATATTGATTTTAATTAGATTCTTATTTTTAAATTTTATTTTTTAGTGACGTCTTACAAAGGGACAATATGAATGCTGACGCTTTGTTTGTGCGCGGCATGTGTCTGTATTATCAGGATAGCATTGAGAAAGCATTCCAACATTTCCAGCAGGTCTTGAAGTTGGTACCAGATCATCACAAATCTAAAGAGGTATACAAAGTAAGTAATCCGTTTATTGGCAAACACTTTGATTCAACCAGAGCTGATTTTAACTTTAGTGTGGATTGATCATTATTTAGAACTTGCACAAAGCACTTGATTGTCTGAGGGGAATGGCATATTCATGCTGAGTGTTAGTTTAGTCATTTAATGTTGATAGAAATGGAGATGAATGCTCAATATGTAATTAGGAAGCAGTATTAACTACGGTTTCTGTATTTTTCTGCTAACTATTTTGTAATATGCTTTTTATCTCGAATGGATTGATTCCATTATATGCAGTAGGTTAAATGAAGAGGTTTTGATTAAGTTGCAAAAAGCAGTCAGGAGTTGTATATGTATTTCTTAGAGGCAAATGGCATAATGATTGTCTTATGAAATGAACACTGCAACCAGTTCAAATTCTGAATGAAGCTCTTTGCCTTTTAATTTGTGCTAATGACTTTGAGAAAGGCATTAATCTATCCAGCTATGGGTAAATTGTAGGGCTGACTGGGCTCTTTAGACTTAGCCTGGCAACCAGTCTAGAAGGAAAACTTTGTATTCAAGCAAACACTACTGGCTGAGAAATTGACTTCATATTTTGCCTGTAGCAGAGGGGTTGGGTAAATACATGTTCATGTTAAAAAATAAAACAATTGAATAAATGTCCTAGAAATAGAAATACTGAGCTGAATATAAGTATTAGCCACTGATATATAATTGCAATGTTAAATGTTGTCTTTTTTTTTTCTTTTTTTTTTTTCTCTCTCTTTAATTATACAGCGAGCAAAGTCAATGCTGGGCAAAAAGGAGGAGGGTAACCAGGCATTCCGATTTGGTAATTTAGAAGAGGCATACAAGCTTTATTCTGAAGCCTTACTCATTGACCCCCACAATAAATACACAAACTCAAAATTATTCTTTAATCGAGCAACTGTTTGTTCAAAGGTTAGTTTTACTTTTTCTTTTTTCTTTACCCCCTCCCCAATTTTGTTTACCTAAGATGTCAATATCACTTTTTACGTATTTCTCCTGAGTATTTGAACATCCTGTACCTAAGCTAAAAAAATAAATGTACAAAGCATTCAAATTTCACTGTAGGGTGTAGACATCTTTGTTTTAAACCAGTCATTTCATTAAAAAATTGCAAATGATGGCTATAATTTCTTGTGTGTGTGTGGTTTATCAAAAAAAAGTTGTGTGAAAGTGGATTCTTTTATCCTTCAAAGGTTATCAATTAGTTTTAGGATTTAACAATAGTCTTAAAATCAAATCCTAGCATCAGTTTGGAATGAAATTCATTTGTGTTAATTTTCTTTTAAAAACGTTTTTTCTTAATTTTCTAGCTTAACAAAATAGAAGAATCTGTTTGTGATTGTACAAAAGCTATTGAATTAGATGACTCTTATATAAAGGCATATCTCAGACGAGCAAAATGGTAAGTATTTGCACAAAGCACTTTGTGAAAAGTTTTTACTTTATTTATTCGTTTATGATGTCCAAATATGGAGTAACTGGACTTGCTATATTCAAATATTATTCATTCTTTAAAAAAATCTTTCATATAATTTTAGTTCTTTAAAAATATTTATTTGTAAAAATGTTTTGTAATTTACTTGAAGCCTTGCACAAATTATTTTATAGTATTGAATTAATTTAGTGCTATTGGAATGTGAAATAATAGTCTAATTTCAAAGTAAAACTTCATTGTCCAAGACTTTTTCTATAAATGAACACTGTTGGAGGTTCAAATTTTGTTGAACGTTGTAAACATGGTGTCACGTGGGGTGTTAGAACACCATGTTGGGTGTTGTGACCATGGTGCCATGTGGGGTATTTAAACGCCATGTGGAATAGATGTAACTTCAGTTGTCCTAATCAATTTCATTTTATTTTAATTTTTTAAAATTTTAATATGTATTTAAAATGTGCATGTTAATTGATGATACATTCAGTATTTAATTCTAACTTACTGTTAATCTGAAGGTGTAACTTAGCTATTAATAAAGCTTCCTCAATTCTGAGATTACCAACATTACATACTATTGCTTCTATTTTAGTGGAAAAATTTTTGCATTTAATTAAATGTTAATGGAATGAGGATGCACATGTATTAAGGTGTTCTTTAATTCTAATGTGGAAGGGTCTGATTGTACTTCCTATAAAAAAAATTATGGCATTTTAAGCAAATTAAACTATAAATAGTGTAAGTTTTTGGCATGTTTGGATCTCTTTCTGGGCAGTTGGCTAGTGTGCATGTTGCGATAGTATTTTTTTTTTTTTTTTTTTTTTTTTTTCCTTTATAGGTATTGGCATAGTGAGGGTTTAGAGTGGGTTAGTTGTATATCTAGCCCGTCCTTGTAAATAGTCCTACGTATTTCTTAGGTGATAATTTTACTGAAATGTTGTAGTTTCAGGAAACAGGTGTTAGAGGGTTTGTAATTTCCGTGATTTCTTTCTCAAATGTCGTGTGATTAATGTTGAATTATCAGTTACTGAGGGTGTTTATAAAGTGTGTAATTTCGTCTTTGCTGCATCTATTGTGAATTCGTTTAATTTCATTTCTAATGTAATTTGTTTTGGCACTGAGTAGAAGTGCTAATTTTGAAATGCACAAAGGTTTTTAATGGTGGGTTTTCCATAGAAACTAGTGTAAATTTTATCAGTTGGTGCTATTTGCATATTAAAATCTAGGAGTGATAGAACACCCAGATAACACTGGATCCCTATCTTAAACTGAGTGTCTGTTTTGGAACTTCTCATATATGGCAGTAGCTTCTTTGCTGGATGATGTCAACAAAGGTATATCATTTATATATCTTGTGAAGAATATACATGATGGGCAGATGGATAGTGGTTGATATTCTAATTGGTCCATATATGAAATAGCTAGTATGCCTGATACGCTGGATTCCATGGGTAGTCCTAATGTTTGTTTTCCATTAAAATAGAAGCTGGATTCCATGGGTAGGCCTAATGTTTGTTTTCCGTTAAAATAGAAGCAATAGTATGTGATGTTGGTAATCTCAGAATTAAGGAAACTTTAAGTTACACCCTCAGATTAACAGTAGGTTGGAATTAAATACTGAATATATTAACATGCACATTTTGAATACATATTTAAATTTAAAAAAAAAAATTTAAATGAAATTGATTAGGACAACTGAAGTCATGTCTATTCCGCATGTCTTTAAACACCCCATCTAGCACCATAGTCACAACACCCAACATGGTGTTCTAACACTCCATGTGACTCTGTTTACAACGTTCAAAAAAATTTGAACCTCAACATCATGTTCATTTATAATAAAGTCTCTGACAAAGTTTTTAATTTGAAATTAATCACTCAAATAATTTTCGCATTGCAATAGCCCTCTAAATTAATTCAATACTATAAAATATATTTGTAACTGAATTAAATTGAAATTTGGAGTTGTTATGCATGTGTGTTTGTCTGATATTTGTATCAATGAAGTATAGTTGTCATACTTGATCATGGAGCCAAACTGTATATGTTGGTCCAGTTCTAATTTTTAGAATGTTGTATGGCCTTATTTGATTTGGCAAGAAATAAAAACCTTACTGTGCACATAGAGGCACTCTCCCATGAAATTTGTTGGTTGTTAGTGAAACCCATATTGTTACTGTGTGAGAGCCACCCTCACAGTAGATATGCATCAACATTTACTTAAAATTTGTGCATGTGAAAACTATCAAAAAATTAAAGAGGCTTTGGAAATGGTTTAGTGAAACCCAAATAAAAATTCTGGAGTTGCAGGAGTAATTTCGCTCCAAAATAGTGATGATAATAATGGTATTAATAAAGATAGATATGCCGTAAAAAAATAAAAACAGCAAGTGAAAAAGGTCTCGAAAAAAATCCAAGAAGTTGCTAGGCTGTGAGGACTTTCGTATATTTATAAAAGAAAAAAATCATGCAAAATTATTAGTAAAAGAATTGATCCTTTCGTGTTTGTTGATAATGATTTTTCTAAAGAGTTTACTCATGAAGTTGGAAATATAATCCATATTGATTATAGAAAAAAAAAATGTAACTTCTGAAAATAAACGCTATTCTCAATAATAGATGTTTATATGCATTGTTTATATCAGAAAGTGGGATGCAAGAAAGTCACGACATGAAATTGTACTTTGGGTGATGTCAGAAGGTGGCACATGCACTAAAGGACAGATGAATTATGTGTGGCTTCAAGTGATTAGCAGAAGGTGAAGACCGGTGGGGGAGGCAATTACTCCCGGTCCATACCATGATTGTTGATATGTAAGAGACAGCCGAGTCCTGGCATGAGGAAATCATTTCTGGGCAGACGTGACATCATCTATCAAGGAAAACCCATTGGAGATTGAATTGGGTGTTCTGAGTGTGCATGTGTCGTTGACTAACCCAATAAAGAAAAATCACTAAAACTGAAAAAGGTTAAGATGAAAACCAACTCTCTCCAATAACCAATACTCGAGGTACTGTTTGTATACGAGATATTTCAATTTAATTACTTTTTCTTTATGAATTGTGTTTATTTCATATATTGTTGGTGTTATTATCTATATATAAAAAAAAAAAAAAAAACCAAACCTTTCATGAAATCGGATTGGTTTGTTTTTTGTTTTATTTTCTGATACTAACATGGTTTCAACTCAAGGACCCTGGAGGTGGACCAGCAGATGATCTTTGGACCTGATAGCCATTCAACAGATCAATCACAATGTGGGCTGTTGAGAGGATCCCCAGAGAAATAGATCTAACCTGTTACACGACCTTACAGAATCACAGCTCTAATTGTGAAGGATGGCAGTCCAGTAGGGTTAGGTTATGACATTTCATGACTGAAGTGTCAAGGGTTGTTACATTAACTGTTGTGGTGACCAAGGATAGTGTTACATTAATGGTGACGGTGACCAAGGATAGTGTTACACTAGTACTGATATTTCAAATTTGTTGAATATATTGAAAGCAGTCTGTTCTGAGGCTTTTCAACAAGCAAAGTACCTGAAAATGTTGAACACATGCAGGCTGTACTTTAAAAAACAAAAACTTGGCAATTATCAGTACAAGAGAAGATATGAAGATTCTACAGATTATCCAGCAAGCATCCAGCCAACCATTTTAAATATCTCTACTGTTAGTTCTTCATGTAATGTACACTTTCTCTCAAGATTGCACTATCCCAGGTCTGTCAGCCCTTCCTAGGGTCTGGATTTGACTTCTACAACACACCCCACCAAATTAGAATATCCAAAAAGTAGATTTTAAACTAAAGACAAGATTGCAAATACATACACCAAAGCAGCTGATAATAATCTCTTAAAATAACTTTACAAACTCTTTGAAGTTATGTGGATGCTGGAATGAGTGTATGAGAAATCAAAGGAGGTTTATTTTGAGGGGGATTGTGCTATTACCCTATTATTTTGTTAATTGGCTGGGTAATTTCTAGACAAGCTTAGTATAATTGATAAAATATTCCTCTTTTATTTAATGTTACTTCTAGAGTTGACTTGTTATATAGCCATCTTGTTCTTTGGACAATGGTTGATCCTTGCGCTTCCATTCCCTTCATTGAGGTATTCAATGAAGTCTCTTTGTGCACACTTTCCTTATTCCTCTTCATACATCTTTTACATAACTGGTCATACAAACTGGGGGGGGGGTTATCTTTTGGAACATTGATGGAAATTATACTGCTGCATGCATCTTAATGGCTCTTGGCTAATTAATTCAAAGTTAAAATCTAACTCCTAAAATTTATAGTCACATGACTTTAACTCCTCCAATGAAGACCAAGCTTTCAATTGATCATAGTTATGACCTGTCAATCGAACTTAATTGACTTTTTTTTTTTCTTTGAGGACAACAGTTAAATTTTTTTGTTAAATAACCTATACTTAGTTCCAAATAAGAATCTGCCCATCTATTAACATTTTTTATCCAGTGAGAAATAACTGTTTAGATTCTAAAATCCTCTAGAACATAGGGAAAATATCCAAGAGGACTATAAATAAAAGGGAATCCTTGAAGTGAATTTTGCATGTTAAGTTTATTTTTGCATTTTGTACAAGTATAGTTGTAGATTATGACAACACTGATTAAAATGGTGAAATTAAGATCTGGAGAAATGAAGCTTTAAAACACCCCCTGACTTAGTGCTGTTTATAATAAATTTTGTGAAAAAAAAAATTTCTTAGCATAGATTAGAATGCTACCAATTTAAAAAAAAATTGGGTTGTAAAATTACTTTAAAACACTTGACTTGATGCTTTTTATTTTGAATAAATTCTTAATTTGATGTTTTGTGAAGTGATGGGTAGATTTTACATGAAAATAAAAGCTGTTCTCTTACAGGGTGCATACTTTAGCTAGTTTAAGTGCAAGCATTTGTTTATTGTAATAAAATATATTTGATTAGAAAGACTAAGTGCATATGTAAAAATATTTTATTTTGATGTCTATATAAAATTATAGGATAGTTTTGATGTTTGGGAATAAAACAACCATGTTAGAAATCGTTAGTAAAGTTAGTGACCTTAGTCAAAGGTGACCTGAAGGCTCTTTATTTCAATAGATGTAGGGGAGGGTGCTACTCCATTCCCTGGATTGCTCTACTTACCCTTAATTCTTACCTTGTAATGCTGAGTGTTAAGCAAGGTGGCATCAAATACCTTTTTCTTTTTTTTTCTTTTTTTTTTTCTTTTTAGTCTTTGGTATGACTAGACCTGGGATTGAACCCTGGTCTCCCAGACCATTGGCGAACACTCTACTCATTAGGCCAATGAACACCTAAGTAATTATTTATTAAACTAATATGCAAATTGTCCACGCTATTATGTAAACTTTTATTTCTTTGATTATATAACACATATAGCAGGATTTTAAATTCCCTGTGATAACATGGGGCAAATCTAACAAGACTGTGATAGACACTTGATTAAATTAGATGTTAGTTAAGATTTAAATAATAATTTAATAATTTAGAATGTAAATCACTTAGATTTTATATTTATTATACAATTAATTTTGATTTAACAGTTTGGCTTGGAATAAAAATGATTTGGTATGTTTTGTTTTGTTTTTTTGTTTAAACTTTTGTAATAAAAAAAAAATTTCTTTCTCAAGTGATATGGATAGGGTTTTTATTTTATTTTTATTTATTTTATTTTTTTTTCTACTGCAAATAATATTAGCATTTTTTTTATCTTATTAGTTACACAGACCTGGAAAAATATGAAGAAGCTGTCAGAGATTATGAACAAGTTTACAAATTAGATAAAAGCAAAGGTAACATTTTGTGCATTTTAGATTTTTCTTTTTCCTCCTTATTTTATGATGACAGAATATAATTTTTTTTTAATTTGTTTTTAATAGAAAATAAACAGATACTGCTTGAAGCAAAGCGAATGTTGAAGAAAAGTAAGAGAAAAGACTATTACAAAATTTTGGGAGTCAACAAGTCTGCATCAGAAGAAGAGATTAAAAAAGCCTATAAGAAACGAGCTTTGGTTCATCATCCAGGTAAGTTTTATTTACTTATGGAGGAACAAGTAGAAGTTAAAAGGCTATGTTGTGCCAATCTTGCAAATAAAGGGTGGCTGTCTACTTTGAAAATTGGTTTTCAAAATGTTTAAAAGAATTTTTCCCTCACCCTGGCAATAGTCTTGATAAGCTTTAACATGTGTAACTATGAAAAATGCCAGAATATTTCAACATGAAAATAGAAAATGTAATTTTTATTAATCTAATTGAAGAAAAAAATCCTGATAAATGCATATAACTTGAATTCACTTAAGAATTAATTTTTCTGTTTGTTCAGTTATTAGTCCAAATACTTAAGGACATTTTTCATTTCATGTTACCTAGAGTGTGTGTGTGTATGTAATTATAATTAAGGTATGCCATTATGTTCTGTAGTGTGCATTTTGACTTACCTTTTGATAAGTTGCAAAATATTTTTTTCTTTGCCACCCAGATCGCCATTCTCATGATCCACCTGAGGTTCAGAAAAGTGAAGAGGCTAAATTTAAAGAAGTTGGTGAGGCCTTCAATGTACTTTCAGATGTTAAGAAGCGAGCACGCTATGACAACGGCTATGATATGGATGATAATGATATTGCCTTTGGTAAGTCTGCAAAACTTATGACTATTCTTACTAGAATGATCACTTTGAAGGGTACTCACCACTTTTTAAAAAAAGAGTTTGGCATATTAAGTTAGGTTTGAGATTCTTTGACTCCGTTATGGTCTTAGCATCATTGTTTGAATTTACTGCTATAGATGTGTTTTATAGCCTATTAAGCTGTTGAGGTATCATGCTGTGTGTTTCCTTTCATATATCAGTGACTAGCCAATATTCACCAGGCAACTGTAAAGGTGGTATGTATCCTACTTCCCACCAAGCCAAGAGGTCAATTTTATTGTGGGACCACACAAATCAAGACTCCTGTGTGGCCGGTGCAAAAAAATACTTGGGCCCTGTAGGCATTCTTCTATCTGAACGCTCCAGATGCTTAGCAATCAACTCAACCCTGCAAAGACGACCTTCTGAGACTAAGTATTCAGACTTTTAACCACCTGGTATGGATGCCAGGTAGCTTGCCTGAAGACAAGTGTTAAGTTGGTATTTATCTGACCTCCCGCTAAGCCAGAATGTAGCATAAGACCAATTTGTTGTGGAGAGGGGGTCTTACACGAATCTAGGCTCATGAGCAGCAGGTCCCAAAAATACTTGGCCTTGTCAGCATTTCCCTAATGGGGTACCTTAGATGTCTAGCAATAAACCCAACCCAGCAAAGCAAGTAAAGTGAGGGAAAGGGGGGTCCTCTGACCAAGTTTTCAAGGAGAATTCTAACCACCCTGTACAAATGCCTGATGGCCTGTCTGTAGGCAAGTGTTATGTCTCCTCTATTAGAAGTATGAAATAAGCTTGTATTTGCTCCATAGGCTGAACCCATTCCAATCGGGTCTTATAAGCAACTACAAACAAGAAAAGTGTTATTTATTGATGGGTTCATAGTCTCTCTCCCTCTCTTTGATATCATGAGATTATATAGGGTTACATCCTATCAGTAACAGGAAATGATCCCTGGCTTATGGAATAGGCAAGACGGTTAACTTTTCAAAACATGGTTCCAGCTATTTTGTTTATCTATTGCTGGATGTGACTTAAAATTGTTAGGGGTTGGTACTTCCTCTAAGTTTTGGATATGCAAAATTATGCTTTGTTTTTGCTGAGTGGTAAAAACGAAATTCAACTGGTGCATCAGTATCCTGATGGTAGGGAAAGGGTTAAAATCTGGGTACTAAGTCAGTTTCAACTTTTTTTTTCCTTTAAATTTACCTATTTTTATGTGCATGAAAGGGAATGTCTCCTATATCACTTTTATAGGATTACTTTAATCTTTTATATACATTCTAATCATCCAATTCAGGTAAACTGTACTATTACTTTGAATTTATTGGACTGTTCATTGTTGATCGAATATCGATACTTTAAAAATGTGCTTTTATTGCAATGAGTTTTTTTTTTTTTTTTTTTTTTTTTTTTTTTTTTAAACTCCTATATTTAAATGAAGTTTCTGTTGCAAATAAACAATCCTCTTAAATTAAATTGAAACTTGGTGATTTATCAATGTTTTAAGATGATGGTGAAAACATAAGTTTAGTGAACTTCATTCTGCTATAATTTTGAACATATAATTCTTTTTAAGTATAACTTTTTAACTAAATCCAGAAGAGAATCTGATTTATATGTAAGTTTTCATGACTGATTTATTCCTGTTTTAATGTTTTTACTATGTTGGCTGTAATAAATTGTTTCTTTCCAGATCAAATTGATCCTACCCAAATATTTGCCACTTTCTTTGGCAATCAAGGCTGTGCATTCCGTGGAGCTCCTGGAGTTTTCCCTGGTGGCCAGAGTTTCTCTGGTTTCACTTTCCAGTTTGGATGAATTTACACTTACAGCACAAAAGCAAGGTGGCTTGCTTGAATACTATTATAATTGGATGTTTGAAAAAATAAATAAAAAGCTATACAAACTACAGAATTGAATCGCATCTTATAAAGTAAAATATATATATATATATATATATATATATATATAGCCCCCCTCCATTCAAAAAATTTTTTTAATCCCCTAAAACATGCAAGCAAAAAAATAACACTGAAGTATTTGAACTTTTGGCTGTGGGAAAGGAAAGAGTGGCCAAACTTTCTCTTTTTTTTTTTACCATTCTTTTTACTGTTTACTCCCTAAATTCTATAAAAAGGTAGAAAATCTGAAGCTGGGGAATAAAAGAGCATTAGGTGGTAAGGAAAGTATTGAAGAGAAAATGTCATATATATATATATATATATATATATATATATATAATATATATATATATATATATATATATATATATATATATATATATATATATATATATATATATATATATATATATAATTTTGTGTGTGTGTGTGTGTATATGTGTTGAATGGTATACATGAACTGGACAAAGTGGTTTTGATTTTATTTTGATGGCTTGGGGGTCACATTTCTTCTCTCACTTCCCAATATCATCTGTATAGTGTACATGTTTGTAAGGTGTGCGAGTGTTTATAATATATACCTTACAAAAATGCATGTTTTTTGTTTTGTTTTTTCCTTTTTTTTTTCTTTTCTTTTTGCCTTCTCATTGATCATTGAAAAAAAAAATGCTGTAAAATAAGTAGTTTCACATTATGTTGATTTTCTTTTCCCTTATGGAGTGATGGGAAGTTTTTCTCTTTTTATCAGACTGTCTTATTTCTAAAGATGTGCTGTGTATTTAAAAAGAAGAGAAAATTATAAGCAGTAAAAATAACATAGCAAAAACTTCTTGGGTTTTCTTTTTCTTTTTTTCCCCACTCAGTTACAACATGTTTCTTTATTTTTCTTCAAGGATTTTTTTTTTTTTTTTTTTTTTTTTAATGGAACCATTTTATTGATGACTTTATCTTTCCTTTTTCCTCTTCTCCTTCCTGCTTTTAATCCTGCTAGGTTTAACTGGGATACTAGGAAGAAGTCTTGAAGTTCTAGTTTACTGTATATATTTTCGCTCTTATAAAAAGTAATAAATTTGTGTCCTTGTGCATATCATCTTTACTGTATATATTAATTCGCTTAGATGCACATGTCACAAAAAGAAAATCATTTGTCTTATTCTCCAATCACTGCCATATATGGCTGATTCTTTTGGCCCCAAATGGTTACCAAGTGCTGTTTATTTACTTGTGTAAATCACTTTTGCATTATTTGGCAGCTAATGTGGATGTG
This sequence comes from Sepioteuthis lessoniana, assembly GCA_963585895.1. NCBI lineage: Eukaryota > Metazoa > Mollusca > Cephalopoda > Myopsida > Loliginidae > Sepioteuthis > Sepioteuthis lessoniana. The sequence continues at coordinate 216,893 of CAUZXS010006649.1, forward strand.
GAATAGTTTAAATATTGACATCAGTAACCTCTTCCTATGGAGACCCCCCCCCCATTTTAAAAAATTCTTTAAAAATTTACTTTACCTTTATCATCTTCGTTTATTAAACTTTGTTCAGGATGTACTGGAAAAATTCCTTGTGTTCTTAACATGTTGTCCTTTAATTTTCAATTTGTTTAAAAACCCTTAATGGTTTTAACCTCAAAGGTCAATAAAAAAAAATAATTGAAACAAATATTACATTCACAAAAATTGCTTTTTTTTTTTTTTTTTTTTTTTCTCCCCCACTCTGTTTATAATGTCCAACATAGACTCTGAAATGTCTTAGAGGGAAGACACTAAAAAAAAAAAAAACTACAACAGTTAAATTTATAATTTGAAAAAAATATCTTCAGACTTGATAGATAATTAGTTGAGAGGGAACTGGACAGCACTTGGAGTTTTTGGTATTCATTTTGTAAACTTGTCTTAGATATGTTCTGATTTGTTCAGAGAGTTATTGAAATATAGTTATACCTCTTTAAAAGACTTCTCAAGTGAAAATTGAATTATTTTTACCTAATTGCAATATTTAATTTCATCAGAAAAATGAGTTATGGAGACATCCAGTGTTTAGAAAAATATCTTGGTGTAAGACTAGTTTCAATATCGGTTTTATGCCATTAAGTTTTTGAATTCTTCAAAAATTGATTACACTAAAATGAATTTAACCTTTGTCAAAAATTAATTGCTTTTGTTTCATTTTAAAAAAAATATTGCAGCAGGGATTATAGATTGACAGCTCAGGTGAGTTTTGATCAAAAATTAAAATGAAAGAAAATACTAGTTTGTAATAATGGGTGACATTTTTAATAATTAACAAATTAGTGTGAAAACTGATACAGTTTTGGACAAAAACTGAATTTTGTCATTGTCACATTTTAATGAAACTTCATTGGCTTAATCACACATAGGAAGTGATTTATTTTTCTTTGATTATTGTTGCCAATTTCTTTAGTTGCAGCAAAAAGTCATTAACAAAGGATTAATCATATATTAGGATATCAAATCAAGAGAAAAAAATAAGGCGCCCTTCACCTTATTTTTTTTAATTCTTTAAAGAATTTTCTTAAATCAACTTTTTGCTACAACTTGAGGAACTTTGACAACATTAAAGGGGAAAAAATCCCTTTCTATGCGAGTTTAAACCGTTAAGATTTGTGGCAATTATAAATAAGATGGTTCAGTTTGTTTCATATTAAACCTATACTGTTTTACTTAACTACTGTCATGTAAATGAAATGTGAACTTGGTCATGAATTTTTAAAATTCTTCTTAAAAGAACTTTTACATTATACTGTAGTTAATTAACTGTGCAATACTATTAAGTCTTTTTTTTAATTGTACTCTTCCCCCCCAAAAAAAAAAAAAAAACCAAATGTGAGACGAGTGAAAAATCTGAGAGTGGGGGTTATGGCACTTAAATTTTTATTTGATTTAAAAAAAATTTTTTTATAAAGATTAATAAAAGTTCTGCACAAAGTTTCATTGTGGGTTTTTAAATTATAGTGTCAAGTTTCAATTTTATTTAAAAAAACAAAAATAAAAAACCCAAAGATACTGATGTTCATGATACACAGCTTTAGAGTTTATTACTGTAACTTAAGCTGACTCTTCACTGAAAAGTAAACACTTAAACACATCTTCATATTGCTCCAGTATTTCAATACATAGCATGTTTTGGTCTGGTAAATCAGATTTTGCCATTTGTAAGGATTTATTTTTCAATTATTGCCACAATTTTCAAACTAGAGTGGAATTTGTAACTCCTGATCTGCCTATTTTGTGGATTTCTATGGGCTGTATAACTGGTCCAGGTTGAAAGCATGTTTTGGACTGTTTACCAAAATTTTTCTCATTCCTTTATGATACAGCATCAGAAAAAGGTCTTAAAATATTGGCTTTGGATTTAAAAATAAGGTCTTAAAAAGACTGGCTTTGGATTACTCTTAGTGCTTTTTACCTGGACTAGTAATTAGAATTCGCTCCAGGTGCTTATATAGCCTCCCAGGAATCTTATGTTTGCACAAACCACCCGTTTCAAGTTTCTTGTATTAGTCATAGATGGATTGTCGTTGGCAGTGATTCCGCCCAAAGATTTTCTAAAATGCTGTTGTTGATGATGAAACACTGGGTGCTGTTGAAAGCCTTAAACAAAAGCCTATCATGAGTGTCAATATCTTAAAGATTTTAATAAATTCTTGAAACTTTTGTAGATATCTTGTCTTATATTTTCAAAGGAGTTGCTGATAAGATTCTCCAAATTATCTTTTTCCTAGATTTAATTTTTTTTTTTTTTTTTTTTTTTTTTTTTTTTTTTTGACTTAAAAGAAAGTCTAAATTATGTTCAAATGATTTGTCTATGCATGTTTAAAATACTTCTGGTTGAGGGAGAGGGTAAAACTTGAGTAATCATGGTGAAAACTTAACATTTTAATGAGCCTTTCTTGAAAATCATTGTATGCTAAGTAATTCACAAACCCCTTGTAAATATTTTCTAAAATCCCAGTATGAGGCTTTGTCATTAGTACTAGTATTCTCGTCTTTTTCTCTATTTATAGTGACGTTTTAATACGTCATTAACAATGGATTAAAAAAAAATTCCCTAATTGTGGTGTCAGTTTTTGCAAACAATTCTAGTTAAAGTAGAACATATAATAGGAAAAGATTATTTATAAACAACTAGTTTGATGTACAGCTACTAAATTATGCATACATTTTTATTGGATGTGAGGTTTTACTGTTAAATGTTCTTTACAGGCAATAATAAAGAAGTCATGTTAATGTAAGATTGATAGAATTTAAAAAAAAAAAAAAAAATTGTCAAATCAAAATAATTATTTATATTCAATATTACTAATAAAGCCTCATGGTAGTTTTTCAGACTGGAGGTTTAAAATAATTACTTAGTATTATTAATTCTGATTTACAAATTGGATGCGTGTGGTGTTTGTTTTGGTTTTTTTATCCCCTCTATAGCTGATAAATCTTAATTTTCTGATTTTTGCATAAAAAGGGCACCAACCCTAACTTCATGTAAACTTGTTTACAATGCTTTTAAAAGTAATTGGTTAGTGTGTGCTAATTATACAAACTGTCATTTTTAAGTTGCCTCAACTAACTTAAGGTAGTAAGAATTTGAATTATTTACAACTGGATTCCTATTTCATTTATCCAAAATTCTTAAGACCATTTGTTGTATCTGAACATTAAGACCTATCCCTTCCTAGCCTTTTTTATTTGTTAAATGAACAGTTAGTATTGGCAAGACTATGAAAAGAAGTGTGGTTGGTAGTGATGTCACCATTTTGAGTCTTTTCAGTTTTTAGGAAAGATGTTCACTTTTTTTTTTTTTTTTTTTTTTTTTTTTTTTTTTTCCCCCAATGTTTTGTACCTCATTGCAAAGGAAATTAGAAAATGAATCTAAAGTCCACTTACTTTCTTTTTCCAAAAGATAAAACATTATTTGATGTATGGATGCATACAAATGAAAGAATAGATTTTACTGCTATTAAATTTTAGAGTATTTTTGTACTAAAAAGCAAGTAAATTTAAGGGAAACCTTAATGATAAATTAAGTTCATGTCCTTGTAATTCATAATACATAAGAAAGTTATGACAAATCTAGGGAAGTTTTTAGAAGCTAACAACTCTTGTAAACTTCAAAGAAATTTTTGATATGAATTCATTAAAATATTTTTATTGGAATAAAAAAAAACAAAAAATTCTAAAAATGTTGTATAAAACGTTTTCTTTTTGAATTTAAAAAAAGAATGTAAAAATTCTTTTTGCTTAACTCGGTCAAGAATAATCTTTTGAATTGATCATTAAATTGTTTCTTAAACTTTTTTTTTTTTTTTTTTTTTTTTTTTTTTTTTTAAGATTTGTACGAAAAATGCTTATGGTAGATTTTTGCTATCTTTTATATTTTTATAAGAATTTATAATAGGTTTGGTTTTTTTTTTTTTTTTTTTAAAAAAACAAAACCTGTAGGTATGTGAATTACATCTTCAACCTGAGCATGTGGGAATTTCAGCCTTCAACGAAAAAAAAAGGCCCCGGTTGCATTTAGATTTCAAAACATCTTCATAATGGTGTTAGCCTTTTAATTCTACTAAACTGCCCCCCCCTCTTATCTTAACCACAGGCTAGATTCTTGGAGAAGTCTTTTTAAATCAAAGTATTACTGATGACTTACCATATAAACAGCAGAAAAATTCCATAATGTTGATCTAGAAGAGGAAATTGAATTTACTTGATGGAACAAGAAACTTCTACAGCATCATACAATCCCCATTTAAAAAAAAAAAAAAATTAAACTATAGCAATGAAGCTGTAACAAGTGCTTTTGCTTTTAGCAGTATATTCTCACAATATCAGGATGTTATGCATGTTATACCAACTAAATAACTTCAAACTAAGAATTTGACATAGTTAAACATGATTAAGTTAGAGGAGATACTTTCAATTCTTATCAATCGTAACAGATAATGCTATGCATAAAATTTAAAAAAAAAAAGTTTGTAACCAAGTTTTCAAATGTATATTCACACTCGGTTATGAAGTATAAACCTCTTCCTATTTGATTTGGTCCATATATTAAAATGCATTGGAAACAATTGGTTTGGTTAAAAAATGCAAGTAATAGTATACTGTTCCCAAAATTTCATAATGGAAATCATAAATTAGTATCCAAAGTAACTTATTTTGTACCTTACAGAAACTTCATGCATTTTGAAAAAACGTTAATTTAGTTCAGTATTACTCATTTGTACACTGTTAATTGGTTTCAAGTATGTTATGGAACACTAAAAATTCAATTTAACACCAGTCATTTGTTGCACAGTTAAAGTGCTGTTTGTCCAATAAATGGGACCCTAACAGGTACAACTGCCGCGACTCAGTGGACCTGGGAGTAATGGCAATGAAAGGGTACTACTCAGGCTTCAATCCTGGAGCTTTGAAGAATATCAGATGGTTTAGTGTGATGTCCAGGACACTGGTAGGGGTGGGGTCTTACCCCTCTGGAGATCAATATTATCTCCTGATCTGGCAAGTGGAGAAAAAAATCTGAATGCTATCAGTTTTAGAATTGAGCTTAACTCTTAATATATTAAAATTGATTGGAAGAATTTACAAAAACCAAACTGGGATGAAGTGACAGAGGAACAAAGGTTAGGTGTGTATAAATTTAGAATTGATGTTAAAAAGGATGTTAATAAATGCCGAGTTCTTCCAGTTACTTAGCAGGTTATTGCTGTTAATGCAAAAGTTGGAAAAATCTCAATATCTGGAAGAACCTCTATTAATCAGAGATTATCTTTAATATCCTAACGATACAACTACAGATTTTATTGTATATAATTAAGTAATCGTTGGTAAAAGATTTTCTTCATTCAGTAAATCAAAGGAAATTAGCCGTGTACATAACATTGTGAATGTTTTAGCAGATTTTGAGTTTTTTAATGTTGACACTTGTGATGAGGGTTACATTATAGAAAAAAAATAGAATGTTTGTCTGGATCTCTACAAATGCTCTCTTAAATAATTTTTGTTCTTGGGGAAAATGATGATATTACTAGTAACAAGTTAAGTAAAATAAAGTAATAAGATAAACATTCACCTGAATTTTCTGCCCGTTGTGTTTATTTGTTTCTTAAATATATGCACACATTTTAATTTATCATTTACTTGTAATTGTTTGTCTATTTATTTAATTTCTTATCTATTTAATTATTGTTTGTCCCCTAATTCATAATTTAGTCGTTGCTGTATTTGAGTAATAATTACTTAATAGTAAAAGTTGGCGACGTAGTCGAGGGCGACCCGAAGACTCCCTTTTCAATAGCTACTACACCAAGGTATAGGGGAGGGCGCTACTCCTTTCCCTAGATTGCTCCACTTTACCCTTGATACGTACCTTATATTGTTGAGTGTTAAGCAAGGATGTATCAAGTACTATTTTAAAAGTCTTTGATATGACGCACCTGGGCATACCGGACCATTGGCGAACACTCTACCCACTAGACCGATGAGCCAGAAAATTATTTAATAAGTACTTTATGATATTGTAACTTTACAGAATAGCTATTAGAATAGGAATAAAACATGCAAATTAAAACTGGTGATTATAATTTAGATTTTTTTAAAATTTGAAACAATTAAAATAATAAACGAATTTCAGTGTATGGAATTTAATGAAATTTAACGTGATGTTTAGTTTATTTACTTTAACGCAGCATACAGCAACATTTTTTTTTCTTATTAATTGTTCTTTTTTTATGAATATCAAATACATTTCAATATAAAATTCAACCCTGTTTCTTTCTTTTTAAAATGTAATTTTAAAAAGTTTTCGAAAAACATTTTTAGTTTACAATCATTTTTATCAGCATTACACTATAATTAGCCTGTCTCACTAACTACTTTTGTCACGTCACGTCACGTCGCAATCGCGCATGTCTTCTCTTTTGGTGGTCTCTGTATGGTGGCTGGTTCCATCTATAGATAGAACTAACATTACTTTCAAGACCGAAAGCATCAAATATCCCGACATCCAATTCCAGTATCTCTAACCTTATCATTGAACTTAACTTGGTAGAGTTAGATTCTATATCTGAAGGATCCCGGAAAAAAGGTTTGGACAACCTAATTATGGATTAGGAGCCACACTCTAAGCTTGCCCGTGTGTCAAATCTGGCCTTGTGAAGAGGTGGGGGCAAATAACTAACACTACTGTACTTATGTTATTCCATTTTATTTTAGATTTGAAAACTTTGATCCCATTTTCTTCTACAAAAAGAAGGAAAATTAACTTTTTTTCTTTTTTGTCGTATCTCAGTGGTAAGACAATTTCGTTTTTCATTTCTTTGTTCCACCCCCCACTCCACTTTGTTACTTTTTTGCCTCCTTTAAGAAATATTTTATTGAAGTCGGCGTTTTTTTTGTTGTTGTTGTTTTTTTTTTTTTTTTTTTTTTTTTTTTAGTATAAATTTATTCATATTCCAAAGAAAAGGTTTCCCGCACATTTTTTTAAAAGAGGGGTGTGCACTCCAACCTTGTTGGACGTAACCCCGCCTCATTTACTGTCCGTGCATCTTTCACTGCATTATGCTGCTATGTTAAACCCCCAACTATTGCAATTTACAAATGCATATCACAGGGTTCAAGCCCAACGCGGTATTACAAAAGATAAGTTTTCGAAGGATTTGACCGTCCGTTGAAAACTTTTTTTCATTTTCAAGTCCATAATCATGGATGGGGGTAGGTGTGATACTCAGTGATAACGCTTGCTATATACTTCCCACTGGCGTGCGGTGCGAACTTGGGAGGGGGGGGGCTGAAAAAGGTTTGGTTTGGTTATTTGTTTTCGTTTCGTTGGTTTTGTGGGTTTCGTCTGTGTTCGTTGACTTTGGGTTTAAGTATCTGACTCCTTTGTTCTTGTCCAATTAACTTGTTGCCGTCTTCTTTGTCTGTGGAAGACTACAAGAGAATTACAGAAGGAAGGAAAGAGACGACGATACCTTTTAACTCAACTTTATTTTTGGGTTTAACAATTATTTTGAGAAGAAATTCTTCCTGAAACCAGTAAATATGGCTGCGTCTCCCAGGCAAGGTTTTAAGATATGTTAAGAGTAATTTTCGGTGGGTTTATGTTGTAGAGGTTTATGGTATGTCCAGTTTTCAATAGAGGCTACTGCTAAGAGGAGATGCAACCTGCTCCTAATCCGAGACTGAGTGAACACGTGCACTACTTGCTAGCAGCCGAGTGAAAGAGGGTTTTACCAATACTAGCAGTGACGGCTGTAGTGAGAGCGAATTTCTTTTTGGTGCCAGTAAGTCTGTTTTTTAGGCATGCACCGATTTCGCTTCCTGTCAGAGGCTTCTGGGAACTGCTATATTTTTAATTTATCTTATTTTATTTATTATTTTATTTTTATTAATCCCCATGAACTCTTGTCTGCTACTCTGGAACCGCTAACAACTGTGCCTCTGGCTCTCCCAATTCACTTCTCTACTTCGCATTGGCAACAATGATTCGAGACTTGGTATTTAACTGACTTCTCACCAAACCAGAATGCAGTAGAAGAGCCATTTTTAGTGGGGAGCCACGCACAAATCGAGACATGCACGACCAGACCAAAAAATGCTAGGTCCCATCAGCATTCCTCCTATTGAGGGGCTTCAAGCACCAAACCATGAACTCAACCTAGCATAACAGGTACTGCCCGGGGGACGGTCTCCTGATACCAATGTGACAATATTCGTCTGTGGCGGTACATGAGGGGTTAACCAAAAAGTTGAGTAGCCAAATATAATTGCCAAGAAGTGTAAAAATTAAAATGTCTGGGAAAAAGAATTGCAAATTCTGAAAAAGAATTTTTGACAATAGTCAAAACAGAAAATGGAAAGATGTTGACAGGTAATGGGGGTGACCAAGTCGGTTACAAGTAAAATCGCAAAATAGAGGAAGAAAGAAAAAATATGTTGTTTTAGGATATCATGAACGGTTCCCAAGCCTGAAGGAGAAAAAAAGATGAAAATTAGAAATTTAACAATCAGGGAAGATAACCCGTGACCTGTGTCTCTCACCTGATTGCAGTAACAGGGAGAAAGGGTGTTGAAAGGTGAACAAGGGAATCTTTGTTGATGGTGTGAAGGCTGTCTGGCATGATGATGTCATAAGCAGTAAAATGAGAGAAACTATGTTGGTAGGAGGAAAGCTATCCTCCCGTAGTGAGAGGGACGACTCTGTGGAAGTAGTGAAAAGAGGGTTGGACCCTTTCTGATGACGTTATGGAGATCACCCCTGCCTCAGTCAGAACCTACCCCAGAATATTGGCAATTATTATATAAACAGGCTGATTTTAGAACTCAGCAGTTGGTGGCAGAGAGCGAAGCAGTTCGGTTCCAGGCGTAACAGACGAAGACCAGGCAGGGACCAACAGATTGGAATTGTGCTTTGCGCTGCCAACTCATATATCGCCAGTCCGCCACTGGAATAAACTGTCGTTAAGAAAACCTAGACCCTTGTAAGTTGGTGGCAGAGAGAGAGCAAAGCAGTTCGGTCCCAGACGAAGCAGACGAAGATCAAACAGGGACCAACAGATTAGAATTGTGCTTTGCGCTGCCAACTCATATATCGCCAGTCCGCCGCTGGAATAAACTGTCGTTAAGAAAACTTAACCCTCGTCAAACCGCCGCCTTAGACCATTATATGTCACACCCGCAGATTTTTGTTGCCATCTGTAACTTTGAAGTTTTATAAACACTTTTCTTATCTACTGCAGAAATCGGAGTTATTATTATTATTATTATTATTATTTTTTGAGTTCTGCAATACATGTACCCCTTCGGAGTCCAGTCTTCAGCTGCCAGTGAACCCTCTTCCTTTCAGACAGGGCCATCGGCCTTACTTTTAAAGAATCACAACGTGGGGCAGGGCTGTGCATGGTCACTTTCCCTGGAAGGAACTTTTGATCTGTTTTTCCCCCACGCTGTAGCAGAGAGATTGGAGGGAGGCTGACACGGTTGTGGCAAAGAGTTACCATAATTGGTATAATCAGCGCTGTGATCGAGGACTGGGGGTAAGAGGGTGGTATACCAAGCGAATATGACGAAAAGCTCATTACCACTTAACCGAAGGGCGCCCGTGGTTGTGTAATGGTTAGCAAGCTCCACTAACAAACCTACACGAGTGAGTTCGAGTCTCATTGGGTGCCCCATTCATATGGCCTTGTGCCACATCTAAGCAAAAAGCTTAGTAAATTACCATTACCACTTAACCGAGGTGCGCCCGTAAGGATGGCATATTGTGTTCGCGTCAGCTCGCGGCTGTCAGCCACAGTCGGTGGCTCTTTTGCTCACCTGGGAACGGGACAGATTTTTATAGTCTTAGCTGGAGTAATCAAACCTTCGAATATTTTCTGAATCATTCTACCCTGCTCAAGAAACAGGAGGTGCTTGGTCATTTCCTTTTTCTTTGTTCTCTTTCTCACGGGTAGCTTCATGCCTATTCAAGGTCGCTTCGTTCAAATTCACGTTGACTTACTGACCGGTCAGGTGGGTAAACTATTTCCTCCTATCTCGTCTTGTCACATACGGCATGGATATACCTACACCGCACACACACACACACAAACGCACATCTATACCTATATACTACTGCACCAAAGGTTCAGTGTTCCATTTTTTCCCGAGTAAAAAGGGAATTTTAAAAAATTGATATCTGAGGGTTGTCTGGCATTTAAAAGCAATTAAAAAGTAAGATGAATAAATACTAATCAAAATCAATTAGATTCTTGTCTAAACTTTCTAAAATAATCCAACTTAAAACTTTTGAATATTCACTCTTTTAACCCTTTTCCCCCAAGAATATTTCTGGTTAGACACTTACTAAACGATTCTTCTTTCTATAGCATCACAACCACCCCTTTATTCTTTTTCTCTCTTTTCTCCTTTTCTTCTTTCTCAGTCACTGCTCTCCCCAGCCAAAGCCTTTTGCTTGCCTGCCTTCCTTTTGCTCGGTGAAGGTGATGTGACCTTTGTGACACTATATACGGGCTTAGCTCTATGTGAGAACATGTATGTATATATGTATTTACCAACCCCTCCGCATGGGAAGGATGTGACACAAGGTCAATTCTTAAGCGGAGTTTAACAGGTTTGAATTAAGAGTTTTCCTTCTCCTAGACTGGTTGCCTAACCAAAGTTGAAGAACCCAGTCTGCCCTACACTTTACCCATTGCTGGAGGGAAAATACGTGTGTGTGTATGTATGTACATGCAGGTGTATACATGTGTATGGTCGTGAGTTGATCATGGGTATGTATATGCGTATGTGTGTCTATTTAGGGGCCGATACATATTTACATGGGAATCACTGGTTCTTCTTTGCTAGTATAAAACGCAGATGTCAGATAAAAGTGAATCAACGAATTAAAAATTTTTATTATCATACTTTTAAGGGTCTCCAAGAGACTTGTTGTCTACTTTTTTTTTCATATCCAGTCTTGGGTGCTGAAAGTCCGAAAATAGAAATATATATACAAGGAGAATGAGTCTGTTACTAGAAGAAATAGAAAACAGACACAGAAGAGACTCAGAGGACGTATAGATGGATCACAGATACAGAGATTGGATGAGAGAACGGATATAGAAAAGATAGTCGGAGGGAGGGGAAAAGAGACATGAACAGTACAGCTAGAAGAACAGAAGGGAACTGACACAGAGGGTCAGCTAGAGAGACTTGGAGGGGGGTGACGTCAGGCCCGAAGATCTTGCTGTCAACTTAGATTTTAGGTAAGGGAATTACGTAGCCACAAACCGTCATTTTGTCACACAAACTTCTTCCTCTCTTTAAACAAAATTCAATTTTTTGTTTTTGCCTTGTTTTTCCTTTGTGAGTCTCAGACTCATGCATTTTGAATCGACCTGCTGAAACGTTAAAGCCGTGTGCTGTTACCATTTCTATACACAGACAGCACCTACCCACACATTTTAAAGGGACAAAGTGAGTGCCTGATAAAGTGAATGCCGACGGAACTAAGCTATTTTGGCACTACCCACTCGTATGTGGTGGTGGTAGGGAGTGTATCCGCTTAAAAGAATTTTTCGAATCATACAATCTATCAAAAGACAAGGTAAATTTATGAAATTCCATTTAGCTCTTTGGCAATTGTTGTCACTTTTGCTAGTTTCCGTCGTGTTTTAGTTTTGCATGTGTCTCACTGATCGACTCGTTAAAAAACAAAATTAATTACCATTTGTTTAGGTCTCCTCGCAATAAACAGGGACTCACCTTTGTGACACTTTCTTGAAGCAGTTTGGTTTTACAGCGGCAGGTTATGTTAGAGACCTTTCCTTCTTTATTATGTCCAATGACTCCAAACGAGCGTTGTCATTTACTTAGCTGCACCTACTTTGTCGGAAATATCGCTTTTCGGCCGTTTGGCTAAGATCAAAGTGTACTACTTTGTTGGAAATATGGAGCACGTAGTGAGAATTCAAATCGGTAACAATAGTCTGCGAACCATCACACCACTGCTCTCTAACCATCAGACCATGCAAGATGTCCACCTATCAAGCAGTCTCTCTTTCTCTTCTCTCTGTCTCTTATATTTGTTTTCCAAAAATTATATAAAACAGGCAGATTCAGATTATGCAAAAAAAGAATTTTGGAGGGTAATTTAAATTTTTAAGAAACAAGGGATCAATTTGTGTTATGTGCTCATGGCAAAACAGTACTGGTTTTGTGTCCGGTGTCAGATTTTTATTTCTTTCAAATATTTTCCTTCCGTATGCTTCTTAAAAAAATTAAGGGATATTAGTTGGCCGATTTGGCTTGATGCTCACAAGTAATTAAATAATGTCAGTTCAAATTCTTATCTTATTTTTCTCAGGTTTACGCGGGTTAGTCTCTAGTTATTCATTATGCGACAAGGGCTTGGCAAAGAGTATGGCTTGAAGATAAACTATGTCTGTATTTATCAACCCCTCCACACAGGTAGGATGTGACACACCCTTTTTACCCAACCCCTCCGCTCGGGCAGGATATGACACAAGGTCAATTTTTTAAGCGGAGTTTAACAGGTTTGAATTCAGAGTTTTCCTTCTCCTAGACTAGTTGCCTCACCAAGGCTGAAGAACCCAGTCTGCCCTACTATTTATCCATAGCTGGAGGGAGAATAATTGGATTCATACCGTTCCCAAGGGTATTAGTGCTATGTGAAATACAATCAGTCTCGTCCAGGATTTGAACTCGTGTCGCCGTGTCTATTTCCTACGACGATAACCATTACACCTCGGGCACCTCCATTACGATAACCATTACACCACGGGCAGGATGTGACACACGGTCAATTCTTAAGCAGAGTTTAACAGATTTGGATTCAGAGTTTTCCTTCTCCTAGACTGGTTGTCTAACCAAGGCTGAAGAATCAGTCTGTCCTACTATTTACCCATTGCTGGAGGGAGAAAAAGAGGCTTCATACCTTTCCCAAGGGTATTAGTGCTTTGTGAAATGCAATCAAACTCGTCCATGGTTTGAACAGAGATGAAAAGAACAAAGTTGAATAGTAAGTTGGCCATCCCCACCATTTCAATTATTTTAAATTTACACATATTTGTCTGTTCTTATACTCAGGGGAAAATACCATCACATATCGGGTACCCTCAAAATTCCCCTTTGTCATTCTATTAAATGAATCATCTTATTTAAGTCGAGTGTCGGAAATCAAAGGCTTGAAATCACACTAAGAAACCTAAAATAATCTATTAACCCAGCCCTTCCACCACGATTAGAATGCGACAAAAAAATTATTTCTTAATTTTAAGATAAGTATTGCTGGATTGAATTCCGTTTTTTCTTTTAGACGAGTTGCCTTATCAAGGTTAGACAACAGTCTACTATTTACTCATACCTGGGAAGAGAGCAGATGGATTCATACTTTTCCTAAGGTCGTTAGCGCGAAGAGGAATACAAATAACTTCGTCCAGGATTTGAACTCTTGTTGTTGATTCCATTTCCTACGCTGATAATTTACGTTAAGCGCGCTTCCAAAATAACATACTATTCAGATAAATGCCTTTCCTAACAGAGTCCAGTTACAACGTTAAAACAATTAAAATTGTATGTTAAATTCCTGATTGGTTTGGTTTAATTTTACTCACTTAAGCCCAGGTTGATTACAGGTTCGCTCTTTAGTGGTGCTTAAACGCACCCAGGTGCTAATTTAGGTTTGGTTTGTTTGACTGTATATCAACACCTTTTATGTGTCATTTAATGCCAAAATCGGATTCATTTGTAAATATTAGATTGTAATCATTACTATATTTTCAATATTCCATTGCATTTTTATTGCTCTTTTTTTTAAACAACATTTATATGATATCCAGTATTCCAATCTAATACAAATACTTTGCACACAGTTGTATAACTTCTAGTGTTCGTATCTAATATTCATAATTTATATAATTGTATGATTTCAAAGATTTTTAACACCAATAATTTGCAAGCAATTACATGGTTTCAAGTAACTAATAATAAATGCAATAATCCTTAAGAAATTATAGCATCAAATGATTATTGATACAAATACTTTGCACAGTTATATGGCTTGAAGTGTTCCTATCTAATACATATACGGGGGTCCTCGTGGTATAATGGTTAAAGCGATGGACTGTAGTAAGCGAGTTCCAACTCCAGTCGCGCTACTACGTTCATTTTTGGACAAATAACCTTAGGAAAGGTATGAACCCCCTAATCCTCCCAGCTATAGGTTAAATAGTTCTTCTACAGTTTTAGAAGGATGGCTTTGGCATTAAATAACCTGCAAAGGTTGATATGCCATTGAACACAGAAAACCTAATATAAATTCTTTGCACACATTTATATGGTATGAAGTATTACTATATTATATGAATAATTTTTAAACTGATCTATTTGACCCATCCCCAACAGGTACAACTCTGGGTCTGAGGACTTGGGAATAATGGCAATGAAGGGGTACTCTACATTCCCTAGTTTTCCAGAATTTTAGCCTCATCACCGGTTGCAGCTTTGGGTCATACCCAAGACAGCTCATTTTTTTATTCGGGGAGAGTTTTGTGCGCTCTGCAGAGGATGCAGTCGCGTGTTCTAAGCCCTACCGACTGGGCAAGATGCTAATTTATCTTCTCTGATGAGTTCCCCTACTCTAATTCTCTCTGCTAATAACTTCTTTTTTTTTAAAGACTATATCTCACTATATTGCTACCGTCCACTCGTAGTCACTGCCATGGCTGAATGGTTGCGTATAAGGTTTGGGTTCAAGCTCGAAAAACAAACAAGGATTTCAAATGCTAATTTTTCGATATATGCAGACTCTTTTCAGTCGAAGGATTTCACATAGTTGTATGGTTTCAAATGTTCCTATCTAACTTCGCCAATGGTCCGGAAGACCGGGGTTCAATCCTAGATCGAGTCATACCAAAGACTCAAAAATGGTACTTGATGCCGCTTTGCTTAACACTCAGCATTATAAGGTAAGAGTCAAGAGTAAAGTGGAGCAAACCAGGGAATGGAGTAACGCTCTCCCCTACATTTCGGTGTAGTAGCTGATGTATAAAAAATCTTTTCTAACAAGGAATCAAACTGACCACGTGTGGCACTTGATTTGACCCGAGCAGAAAAGGGAGAAGTAATTCTAGACAATACGGTACCAAAAAGCTAACTCCGACTATTTGTCGAGAACTACTATTGGGTCCTTTAGTACGAATTCGGGGACCAGACTGTTAAGGCAGGAAAAAATAGCCAGCAGAAAAGTTTCGTCACTCGCTTCTTGAACAACCGATAAGTATTTCAAACAGGAAAGAAGCTTCCAAAGAAATAAAAGTAAAATTAAATGAAAGTCGACAACTGAAATTCTACCAAGTTAAACAACCGAAAGAAAATTAAATTCAAGCATTCTGCTGAAAAGATAACTTTACAAAAGACTCAATTGAAATTAACTGAAAATTGTTAAGTGTGTAAGCAATACACCCTGCGTCTCCTTCCAGATCACGACCGCTGGTCTGGGTAACTCTCCTCATACGAGGAACCCCACTTCCTGTATGATGATTCAATAAATATAGTCGCTGTTCTCCCTTGCTTTGTATTGTCTTCATTCCATATTAACCTCTACACATGTAACATGGTGGCAGTTTGGAAATGAAACACGTCTATACAACTACCAAAGAACTACAGGTCGTCAAAAACTGAGTAAGCTGGGGTTTTTTCCTTGTTTTTATTTCTGTCCATTTTCTACGTCTTTCAGGGACCCACGTGCGAACAAGCATAATCCATTTCGTCTCATACCGGGGACCCTATTTAGTACTGTTACATTGTTGGATTCTGTAACTGACTACTCGCCGTCATCACGGAATTTTTTGTTTTTTTGTTTACTGACTGTTACTGGAAGTGAATTGTTTCTGTAACTGATTAACTCTGTTTAGACTCCTTTTGTATCACGAACATGTCTAGCGAGGAAGCAACAGCCACTACTACTACTCTGTTAACTAACATGGCCAGCTTACACTTCAGGGCTCCCGAACGACTGGTATTTAGTGAGAACAAGGCAGATTCCTGGAACTTGTTTTTTGAAAGATGGTCCAATTACGCACTACTGACCCGACTGGACTGCAAACCTAGGGAGATTCAAGTTGTCATACTTGAGAACTGTTTTGGTGACGACGCCATGTGGATATACCAAGGTATATAGTTTGACACCCCAGATTCGGACCGTACTGTACAAGATATACTGCCGGCCCCAAGTGAATACGCTGTCGGAATCGTCAATGAAACGTACGAGAGATTTGCTTTCCGTCAGAGGAAACAATAGGAAGGTGAAGCTTTCGACACCTTCTATAAGGATTTAAAAGGACTTGCAATTTTTGCTCTAAATGCAATGACTCAATGCTGAGGGACCAACTTGTGGAAGGCATCTGCAATCAAAGTACAAAACAAGACCTCCTGAAACTCCAGAACTCCACCCTGCAGAAGAGTGTAGACATTTGCAGGGCAGCTGAAAAGGCCTATATTCACAGTCAAAGCATAGGAACAGAGGATGCTCAGGTAATGAAAGTATACAAAACCAACAGAGCTAAGGAACCAGCCCGACGAAAAGAATGCCTATTCTGTGGCTATTTATATGCACCAAAACGCAGCAGATGTCTAGCCTATGGTAAACTGTGCAACGCATGCAAGGAGAAGGACCATTTTGAGTCGAAGTGCCCCAACAACGACAGAAGAGCTCCTAAATAGAGGAGCAACATCTCAAAGAGAAGCAAGTGCAATGCTCCACGGCCACGTGTGCATCACCGTGACACATCATCAGAGGATGATGAAGATGAATACGCCCACTGGGTGAATCCAGCAAAGTCCAGGAAGAATCAGAGAAAGGACGCCAAGTGTCTCATGCTCCTCGACAAGCAGGAAATTATCTTCCAGATCGACACGGGGGCAACCATCAACACACTACCTGCAAAGTTCGCTAACGAAATAAAACTATACAAAGGAGTTCTGACGATGTGGAACAAATCCCTAATGAAACCATTAGGAATATGCCGTAAAAACGTTAAAAACCCTAAGACGCGCAAAACATACTCAGTGGAGTTTGTCGTATTCAAAGACGAAGACGACTGTCAACCCCTACTGGGCCAGCGAACAAGTACGCAAATTGGCCTAGTGGAGGTAAAACAGCAAAATTTCCACCGCGTCGCAGCAGTTAACATAGAGAAGAACTACAGAGAAGTGTTTGACGGGCAAATCGGAAAGCTACCAGGTGTTACCACCCTGCAACTTAAGCCAGATGCTGTTCCAGCTGTAATGCCCAATGAGGAATTAAACAGACTGACTAGAGTGGGAGTCATTGAGCCAGTCAAAAAACCCACTCCATGGGTTAACCAACTCGTCCTCACAAGAAATAAAAATGGAGCTTTAAGAATATGCCTGGACCCTTATGAACTCAACAAAGCACTCATGCGAGAGCACTACATCATGCCTATTCTCGAGGATGTCCTCCATGACATGAGAGGTGCAAAGATATTCACCAAGGCAGACCTATCATCATTAGCATGTCGAACTTGATGAAGCATCTAGCAACCTGACCATATTCCAAACATGTTTTGGTCGAAACCGCTAGCGTCGACTACTTTTTGGTCTAAACTCTGCTGCCGAAATATTCCAAAGGAAGCTGGTGGAGCAATTCCAGGACATGAAAGGCATCATTACCATTGCCGATGACCTGGTGGTTTATGGAACAAAACGGGAGGAACATGACAGGCGGCTTCATAACCTACTCCAGAAATGCCAGACAATAGGGGTAAAACTAAACCCTGAGAAGTTGGAGATAGGCCTAGATGCCATCACTTTCATGGGACATCGCATCACCAAGGAGGGTATAGTGGTCGACCCAGAGAAAGTCCGGGCTATCACTGACATACCAGCCCCAGAGACTATTGGAGACCTGCGCAAATTTCTCGGCATGATCAGTTATGTTGGGAAATTTATCCCAAACCTCACGACAGTCCTAAAACCCCTCCAGGACTTAACAAAAAAAGATGTCACATGGACATGGCCGGAATCATAGCAATCGGCCTTTCAATATGGCCAAAGATTTGATAAGTAGAGTGCCGGTGCTTTCCTACTCACACTTGAAAATGATGCGTGTGAGTATGGCTTGGGAGCTGCCCTGATCCAAGAAGAGCAACCAGTTGCTTACACAAGCCGTTCCCTATCTGACACTGAAAAGAGATATGCCCAAATTGAGAAAGAGATGCTAGCAGCGGTGTATGGTCTTGAAAAATTTCACCATTACACACATGGATGGAAAGTGAATGTTTTCACAGACCACAAGCCACTTGTATCAATCTGTCAGAAGCCACTAGCAAAGGCACCTAAACGGCTTCAAAATTTGCTACTACGAGCTCAGCAATACGATTTCTCAATAAAATACAAGCCAGGAAAAGAAATTCCATTAGCAGATGCACTCTCACGAGCACCCACAGATAAAACAGAAGCAGAAGAGCTCATGATAGTGAACAACTTGACGATGCACCCCATCAAAGACCGCAGGCTCTCAGAGACCAGATCCAAGACACTGGAGGACCCCATCATGAAAATACTAGCCGAGGTTATTACAATAGGCTTGCCCAGTGACAAAAGACTATTGCCACATGCATTAAAACCGTTCTTTGACTACAGGAGCGAGTTGACAGCACAAGATGGACAGATACTAAGAGGACAGAGAATTGTCATCCCCCACGCCATGAGACCAGAAATGAAACAAAGATCTCACGTTGGCCACCTAGGCATAAACTCCTGCCTTAGAAGAGTGAGAGACCTAATATTCTGGCCAGGCATATCTGCTGAAATACGGCAATATGTACAAGCCTGCGCCACCTGTGCAACATATGCAGATCGTCAACCAGCAGAGCCTTTCATTATCACAGAAGTACCAAAAAAACCTTGGCAACGAGTCGCTGCCGACAATTTCTCATGGGGTGGAAGTGAATATCTAGTCAGTGGATCAGCACAGCAATTTTTTTGAGGTTGACAAGCAGAGCAACTCAATCTCAGATGCAGTGATCAGCCGTCTAAGAGGCCATTTCGCCAGGTATGGGGTACCAGACACTCTCGTCTCAGACAACGGACCCCCAATTCTTATCTAATGCATTCAGAAAATTCTCAAGAGATTGAGCGTTCACACATAAAACGATATCCCCAGACAACAGTCAAGCAAACGGTGCTGTAGAGGCGGCTGTCAAGATAATGAAGCGCCTAATGCAGGGCCTCAGGAAAGGATCAACTCCTGGGGCTACTGAACCTTCGCAATACACCAACTGAAGGTCTCAACACTAGCCCAGCACAAAGGCTTTTAAGCCGACGCTCAAAGTCAATGGTACCAACTACAGAAACCTTGCTAAAACCCATCTATCTATACTCATATGATGAAGCACAAAATAAAGACAGGAAACTAAAGCAACGGGGCACAGGCAGAGAACTGAGCCAGCTTCACATTGTCAGTAATGTTCGGGTCCACCCTTTAAGACCTCACGCAAGAGAGTGGGAAAAAGCCACAATAAGAAAAAAACTAACTGGCCGATCGTACGAAGAATGAAAATGGACAGAGATACCGACGCAACCGTCGGTTCCTACGCCAAACAGTGCGATCAACACACTTATTCCCAAGACAACAACCGACATTACGGCCATCCAGAAGCAGAAAGTCTCACCTCGGACAAAGAAATAAGCAGAGAGAATGAGATGGAAGCAGCAAACCAACAGCCAAATGAGGGACCAGTATAAACAAGATCAGTCGTAAAAAAGCCTGCTAGACATGATGACTGAAGATAACCATCCCATTTTTTTCAACCAAGGACATCCCCTCCCTTCCCCTACCACACCACACTCACACACACACGCTAAGAAAAGTAATGAAAAGAAATTTTTAAAAAGTCTCCCTTTCCCCTCCATGAGGAGGGAGATGTTAAGTGTATAAGCAATACACCCACCGTCTCCTTCCAGATCACGACCCACGGTCTGGGTAACTCTCCTTATACGAGAAACCCCACTTCCTGTATGATGACTCAATAAAGATAGTCGCTGTTCTCCCTAGTTCTGTGTTGCCTTCATTCCATATTAACACGTAACAAAAATTAAAAGGACACAATTAAGACCAACGGAAAGAAAATTCAACCCGAGAATTCTGTTGAAAAGATAACTTAACAGAAGACTTATTTGAAATTAAAAGTAAATTAAAAAGAGTCAATTAAAATCAACTGAAAGATAAAATTCAACCCGTGAACTCTGCTTAAAAACAACCTTTCAGAAGACTTAAATGAAAACTGAAACATTTCGAAAAAACTAAAAAGAAAAAAAATATTACTCAAATTCAAAGAACCGGACACTCTCTCAAATAAATTCCCGCAAATTACACTAAAATTTGCAACACTTTATCTTTTCTATCCTCTTCTTTATTGTTTCCTTTGTATAAAATTCCTTTAAAAAAAATTATTGTCTGTGTTATCTTTTTGAATCAGTATCCGAACTAGAAAGCTGCATAACGTACCGTTTAAAATTACACGCTAAAGCCCCCTAAAAACATACCCAGTTAAATACGAAATTTGGTTTTAGTGTCATTTTCTTCATATTGAATTTTACTCTAGATTCCTTTATATTAAATTTTATTCTCTCTAAATTCTTTTATATTGCAAATTTTATCCTTTAAATTCTTTTAATTAAAAAGGGAGCCTTCAGGTCACCCTTGACTAAGGTCGCCAACTTTACTTACACTTAGTTTCAAGTAACTCATAATAATAATCTTTTTGGTAAACAATTATAGCTTCAATTTTTTTCCATATTTCCGAATTAAGCTCTGTATGAATAAATAAATAAAAAAATCTCGTTAAGTTATAAAAATCTGCTTACTGCAATTGAAGCTTCTTGTTTCTATAGCAACTGTAGGCGTTACTTATAACAACCTAACAGCGGCGACAAAATGGATGCCACTAAACGGCCCATGTCATTACCGCCTGAATTTGCTAATTATGCAGAAACACACCAGTTATTTCAAATGTTTAAGGTAAGTAAACGATCGATTTGAAAATAGATTACTTATTTATTTTCTGAGGCAGTGTAATTTATTTCATTTTCTAATGAGGAGGAAATAATAACAGTTAATTTTATTTGCAAAAAAAAGTAAACAAACTAACAAAAAAAGTGGCCGACCTTTTGTCTTTCCTTTAATGAAAAAATGCGTCAATAAAATAAAATTTAAAAAAATTTCTCTCAAGTATTCTATCTGAGGTTCAGATTATACATTCTAAATTATTTATATATTTATTTTTCAAAGTTATCAAGTTTGTAAAGAGGGGGTTTAATTCGCGACGTCCATTCATGCTAAAAAAAACCTTTAATTTTATGTTTGATGTCAAACTTTAATATTTCTTGTCCTGTTGGTTGGGGCTGTAGAATATGTCAACTGCAACTCTATAGAGAGTTAAGACCCCCTTCCTTAACGCGTGTCTTAGGTATGACACGAAACCATCTAATGGTGAGACTCCATTAGTGGAGTTTTGGGGAATGTGAAGTGCCCCTTTCATTGCTATTACTCCCAGGTTCACTCTAACCCGGAGTGGTACTACATGTTAGTCCCATTTATGGGTCAAATGGAACTGTTCAAACAATTACTATACTTGAATGGTTTAACTTTGGACAAACAAATGATTACTATTTAATAGAATTCTTTAAAATTTAGCGTTAAATAGCAATACTTGAAACCATTTACCTGTGTGCAAACAAATGATTAATATCAAATAAAATTATCAGTATTAGATAGAAATACTTGAAACTGTGTCCTGGGTATGACACTAAGCTGCATCTGATGGTGAGGTTCCTGTCCTGGAGTTTGTAAAATTCAGATTACCCTTTCATTATCATTACTCTTATGTTCCTCTGACCTTGAGGGATAGTACCTGTTAGGATCTCATCTATGGGTCAAGCATAACTGTTCCAATCATCTACTAAAGATTATTATTAATTATTTGAAACCATATAGTTGTGTGCAAATCGTTTGAATTAGGAGGGAATAATTGGTAAATAGAATTACTAATGTTGAATAACAATAACCATTTAACTGTTTGCAAACAAATGATTAATATTAAATTGAATTATCAGTTTTAAATTGCAATAATTGAAATCATTTAACTGTGTGCAAATAGAATTATTAGTGTTAGATTGCAATATTTTACAAATAGTTCTTGCTTGTTCGAAATAATGTTACAAACTATTCACTTACAAATTATTTATAATATTGTTGGAAATTTATCCTCTTGCAGATAAATTTGACCTTAGCCTGCTTCTGAAACAAAATGGAGAGGGGAAAGACAGGATGAAAACAAATGGTCTTGCTTGGTTACAACATGAAAAAGTTTATTTACAGCAAAGTTGCATATATTTTCCCATATGCAGGCGTTACAATATTTTAAAAAAACCTTGGTGCCTAGTAACAAAATAAAACAATATAAAACAGTTGCTACAGGATGGGTTTCCACAAGCAAAATTAACCCACAAAAATATGAGTACAACAGAGAAAGAAGGAAAGAAATACACTCACTCAAACAGAGTTTTTACAAACAAAATCAACCCATGGGAATGTGTACAAAGCAAAATAAGCAGTCCACTTGCAGAGTCGCTGTAGTTCTTGAAAAGACTGAAGCCTTTGTCCTGTTTTTTTTCTCTCTGAAATATTGCTGTTTCTTTCTGTAGTCTGCAATGCAGGTGGTAATGTCTTCTTTTCTTTCTTCCTGTTACAATCCAGGTTGGAGAACCAGTGTAAAGACCTGCTTGTTTGAAATAATCCTTCTTTTGGACTCTGTTAGAGCACATGATTTCTCCCAGGCATATATTGCATATGCTGGGATTAAGACGAATACGCGAATTCAACTTTTTGAAGTTGAACCACAAACTCCTAAAGTCAGTCAATTTCAGTTCCAGCTATATTAGGCATGTCTGCTCTCTCCTGCCTTTCGAAGTTGAATTATAATGTCCAGAGCCTTCATAGCCAACAGCCACTCTCAGTGGCTGTTGAGAAGTAAAAAAAAGAGTTCAACTTTTTGAAGTTGAACTTCAAAGTGCTAAAGTCTGTTGACTTTAGCTTGAGACATAGTCGGCACATCAACTCTCTATCCTGCCAAGAAGCCAAAAGAGGAAGCAGAAAGCCTTTGTCCCACGTTGTTGACCTGCCTATTGAGTCAGCCACCGGACCTTTTCCTTCCACGTATTTTCATACCAAAGTATGAAGCAAAGGCCAGAGATTAAATGGGCATTTAACCCAAAGAAACAATGTGAACAAAATAATAATAATAATGATAATAATAAAGAGACACGCAATTTAGCATCCTGAAAAGCAATAAATTTCCAATAATATATGTATAAACAGGATTTGGTAATAAGTAACCAACAAGAGTTGATATGCCATAAAATACAACTAAACTAAACCTGAAATTCTACCCCACTCACTTAATGAAATAATCTTTTGGATCTAAATATCCCCTGTTTAAAAAAAGTCTAAGAAATTGTAGGTACTTATTCTGAAACTTCGGCATTATCTCAGTTATACACAATTTTTTGTTAAATAAGTACATTTCATATATATATATATATACAAAGATCATTAAATAAGTTTCCAGACTTTTTTCGTATAGCCACTTTTATTGATAGTACACACATGAAACTCTAGTCCCCTTTGAAGTAATCTCCTCTGGCTGCAATGCACTTGTTGTACCATTCCAACAACTTCTGGAACGCCCCATGGAAGTCCTCTTGAGTGAATGTGTCAATGACCTTTGTGATAGCCTCTTTCATCTGCTCAATTGTCTCATGATAGCCTCTGAGCTTAGGGAATAACCAAAAATCACAGGGAGCAAGGTCTGGACTATAGGGAGGGTGAGGAACTGTCTTGATGCCCATCTTGGTCAAATAGTCTGTGACAAGGATGGAGTTGTGGACCTGTAGAAATGCCACTGACCCGATTTGAAGAGTGCTGGCCTCTCCTGACGGAATCTCTTCCTGAACTCCCTTAAAACTTCAACATAGTAACCCTAACCGTAACCCTTTGGCCAATCAACTCTGGTGTATTGACTTCCTTACTCCTTCCACATCTCTCATTATCTCTCACAGACTCCCTGCCTTCCTTGAATCTCTTATGCCACTCAAAAACTGATGCTCAATTTATGCAAGATGGCCCAAAAGCAGTCTGAAGCATTCCATACGTTTCTGTGGTATTTTTTCCAAGTTTAAAACAGAATTTTATTGCATATTGTTCTTCTAAAGTGTCCTGACGTTCAGATTGCATTTTTGAAATTCACCAGCTGTGACAATCAGGCTTTAATAGGGTGTATTCCAATTGCTGCTGTAGCTGTTGATTTGAACCTGAAATCATAAAAATTGGTCAGTCATCTCATAAGATGTATAGCAATAAGATACTGAATGTTCAAGAGTCTATGATAATTCTAAATGCCTGTACAAAAAAAGTCTGGAAACTTATTGAAGGCATCACATATATATATATATATATATATATATATATATAATTTAATCTTTATATCTAATCTATGATTCTGTTCGTGTGGAAAAAAAACCTTGATTGTACAAGTTGCAATCCTACAAGCTGATATCTGTGAAAAAAATTTGTTAAAAAAAAAAATGAAAAACACAAGTGCTATTTGAAAATAATCAAACAGGACCTATGTCTCGTCAAAAGAAAAAACACAGACAGAATTACCTAAGCTAAAAGTTAATGAAGTGCTCAATACATGAGATAGAGCTAATATTATGAAAATAATTCCTACATGTCCAAGAGCAAGTCTACCTAGGTTTCACCAAACAGCTCTTCAGGATTGCTCCTGAAGAACCATTTGGTGAAACCTAGGTAGACTCGCTCTTGGCCATATAGAAATTATTTTCAGAATTATATATATATATATATATATTTAATGAAGTTAACCTTTTCTAGTTAAATCTGATGTAAGAAACATAAGCGTACATCATAGATATAAAAGAAGGGAGGAACAAATACAAAGAAAATAGAGAAAAAATGTTAAAAGAATGTATTTATTGCAATAAATTGCACAATGGTTCTTTGAGTTGAGTAACACAAAAACTAAAAAAACACCAAAAGTACCCAAAGTAAAAACCCACAGAAAATTACTTATGCTAAATAATACAAACAATATTTTTATTTTTAACAGCAGCAGTTCAGAATAATGGCAATGGGATCCAGCTGAGTTCTTTAAGGATGGAGAAGATGTGGTCTTGTCAGGATAATCTCTTGTAGTGTTGAAAAAAGGGATTCTTTAGTTCAAAAGTTCACAAGATATTGAACTCTCTCATTCTGATAAAATAAGATTTTCTTCAAAGAGAATTTTCTCTATCTCAGAGATAAAACAATGATGTGGTCAAAAACTTAGTGATAAAAAAAAAAGGAAAAAAGAAAATTAGGCCTTCCAACAACGCTTCATTTCAAAATAATAATGAGTTTGAATATGAACTGCACAGCCAAAAATAGTGCAAAAAAATCCCTTTTATATTGACCACAAAATTTCTATGGAGTTTGAACTCACTTACTACAATGTCATAGTTCAGCACCATGGGAACTCCTCCTTATTGGTTGGCTATTGGCAATCATGTTGAATTTGAGAGATGTTGTTTGATTTGAAAAGTCAGTTGAGATCAAGACTCAAAGAGAAGCTGTTTGGTAGTTTGGGACTTAAGTGAAACTGTCTTTTCATTAGTGGGAGCAACAGCTTTTAAATGGAAGGGTAATTTTTTCCTCAATTGACTGTGCAGAACAATTCCACATCTTTCTTTTTGAGATTGGTTGAAAGAAAAATGCAACAACTGGAAATAAATGTGAGTGGTTTCTGGATTTGTCATTACTCCTTGCCGTCAGGATTACATTGCAAGCTTCGTTTATACATATATACTAAATATATGTTAGTAAGTTGGCTGACTGTAGTCAAGGGCAACCAAAAGGCTCCCTTTTCAATAGCTACTACACTGAGGTCTAGTGGAGGGAACTACTTCTTTCCCTGGGTTGCTTCACTTACCCTTGATATGTACCTTATAATGCTGAGTGTTAAGCAAGGAGGCATTAAGTACCATTTTTTAAATCTTTTGTATGACTCGACCTGGGATTGAACCTCAGTCTCCTGGACCATTGGTGAACACTCTAACCATTTTGCCAATGGGCTGGTAAATAATTATATTATCAACATTAAAAACAGTTGGACAAGTAGTGATGGTCTGTATTTTTATTGTTAGAATGAAATTCTTCTGCGTGGGAGACCCCATTATGTAGTGGGTAACATGCTGAACTGTGACATTGTAGTACGCAAGTTCAAACTCCAATTTCACTATTACATTCACTTTTGGACTAATACCCTTAGAACAGGAATGAACCTATTTATTTCCCCAGCTATGAGTTAGATAATACCACTACTGTTCTTCTACAAAGACGCTTTTAGCATTAAATAACCCTCAAAGGTTGATATGCCATTAAACAAGGAAATCAACCAAATTCTTTCAATTTCAAAGCCTTAAAGTATTTCCTTTAAAACTTCCGCAATGACTGTCTCTTTTCTTTTTTTTTCTTACTTCAGTTTTTACAAGAGCAGCTTCTCATTAAACAACCTGATAATCCACTTGAATTCTTGAGTAGCATTTTGAAACAGGAATTTAAAGAAGGTAAATTCTCTATGTTCATCTCATCCTTTTGTGAAGTTTTCAACTTTGATTAGAATTTGTCTGGTAGTTAATTAATTGGCCATTAATCTTTTTTTCTGTTTCTTTTTTTTATTTCATTTATCAGTGGTACATTATAAAATAGGTTAGTAGTTCTATCTTCAGTTAGTGCTCAAAACTCATGGTTTTGTGCCAGACTTTCCAAACATGAATCAAAGACAAAATTTTAAAATTCAAAACATAAATTGACTTTTATTCAATGAATTTAATATATATATATATATATATATATATATATATATATATATATACGTTGGTGCAAGCATATTTTTATGAGTGTATGTGGGCACAGATAGTGTATATGTATGTGTGTACATGATTGTGAGTGTGTACTAGTATTTAAAGCAAGTTGGGAAGGGAGCAGTTTGTACTAGTATTTTAAGCAAGTTGGGAAGGGAGCAGTTTTTAATAGATAATAAAGCTGAAAGAGAAGGATTTGTTAATAGGGATGAAAGGGCAATTTTTTTAACATCCATGATAAACTCTATTTTTTGTCATTTTTTTTACTTGTGAAAATAGCCAAATTTAAAAATAAAGATCAAATAATTGAGCTGCTTGTGTTTCTGTAACTTTTTCAAACAGCTGCTTACTTGGCTAACAGACCACACCTCTAGTACCCACTTCCACATATACTTATTACAAACAGATACCTCTTTCTTGGTCTTAGGTCTACTGCAAATTTAAAACAACTAAGTCTGTGTTCATATCTATTTAGAGTCTACATAGATAAGATCCCAAATTTCTATAATTCCCAAATTATTTTTCCTTTATGTAATAAAGGTAATGTTTGTAATTAAATTTTGTACTAGGGAGCAGTGTGTACTAGTATTTTAAGCAAGTTAAATTTTGTACTAGGGAGCAGTGTGTACTAGTATTTTAAGCAAGTTGGGAAGGGAGCAGTTTTTAATAGATAATAAAGCTGAAAGAGAAGGATTTGTTAATAGGGATGAAAGGGCAATTTTTTTAACATCCATGATAAACTCTATTTTTTGTCATTTTTTTTACTTGTGAAAATAGCCAAATTTAAAAATAAAGATCAAATAATTGAGCTGCTTGTGTTTCTGTAACTTTTTCAAACAGCTGCTTACTTGGCTAACAGACCACACCTCTAGTACCCACTTCCACATATACTTATTACAAACAGATACCTCTTTCTTGGTCTTAGGTCTACTGCAAATTTAAAACAACTAAGTCTGTGTTCATATCTATTTAGAGTCTACATAGATAAGATCCCAAATTTCTATAATTCCCAAATTATTTTTCCTTTATGTAATAAAGGTAATGTTTGTAATTAAATTTAAAATAAATGGGAAAAAATTTATTATTCTATTCATTAAGGTACATTCTTTTTTTTAATGTGATTAAAAAAGGAATAATCATAACATGCATTCTATAGTTGTGATCAATTAACCCTGAGCTTCAATTTACCATTTGAATGTGATCTTTGTGCTGGTACTACAGTGTGTGTATGTAAAGGTAGGGGGGATAAAAGTATTGACCACTATACTTGTGTAATGGGCTCAAATGGTTAAAACATCTTGTAATATTGCTGTGCGACATTATAATCACTTCTGTCTCTAGGTTTGTGTAGGTACAAGCATGTCTGTATGAATATGTATGTGTATAGGTATAGCATATACTTATGTTTGTATTTACTCAGTTCTTCTGCTATGGGCAGGATGTGACACAAGTTCCTTTTTTAAGCAAAATAAAATAGAAAGAAAAGGATTTTTTGATGAGGATGAAAGGGTTACTTTTTTATGTCTATAATAATCTCAAGCCATTGGTGCGAGTGTGGTCAGAGGTGAGTAGACAAGATTAATTTTTTTTAACATACTTTAGTTCTGGTAGATCTATGGAGGGAAAAACGTTTTTCTTTTCCTGAAGTCAGAGCGCCATATATTTAAGGAAGCAGTCAGGTATTAAAGGAGTGGCGGCTAGAGCAGTGGCAGTTGGGTTTGGCCATTGGAGTGGACTGCCATGCATGATAGATTATTGGAGTTTGAGAGACCAGCAGTTAGGGATTGGTCATTTTGAATCTCAGGTAGTAAGCAGTAATGAGTCACTAAGAATGGTAGCAGTTTGGAAAAGAGTCACCAGTTGGTTGTTAGATACAAACAGAGGAGAAAACTAACCAATGCCCTTATTTATATTTTGAAGTGTTATCTTTACCATCCCTGCCACCACCATAAAGAGTGTATATTCTGGAATTTGTTTTGTTTCATTTTTGTCTGTGTAGAGCTGAACTGTGGCTTATGCAGTTTCAACCAAAATCTGCAGCCCAATAATCTTTTCTTAAAATAAACATGTGAGATTAAGGTTGTTTAGCTAGTGAAACTGGGTGAGCCATGGATGATACCATTACAGCTGGAGTAGTCTCTTAGATCATTATTACTGTAGTGAGTTTTATTTTCAATAAGTGGTCCAGAATTGTGGCCTAAACATGAAGCAGAACCAAAATTTAGAAATTCAAAACGTAAATTAAGTTTTATTCAATGAATTCAGTTATCCCATTATTCCCACTCTTTTTCAATTTTGCTTTTATTTTGGATGTTTTCACTATCTTGGCAAATTAAAAATTGTAAAATTATTAATATTCTTTTCATAGTTCTTCGATTCTTCATATTTGGGCCTCCTGCCTCTGGGAAATCAACTCTTGCTAAAATGGTATGTGACAAGTTAAACTTGGTCTACCTGAGTTTGGATAAACTAATGGCTTGTGTTACCATGGAAGTAAGTCTTTATTATTTGATTTTCATTTGTTTGTCTGTAAATGTAAGGTCATCTATTAAGTAATAAGACTGTATAAAAATTTTTGCAAACTTAATTGTCTTTAAAATAGTTATCTCGGGAAGCCACACACTAACAAAGATATTTCCATTCATGAAAGAGTCTTGGAAGTTTTCAACTGACATTGCATTCAATTGTCAGAACCTGTTGCATGTTCTCAACAATTCCTAAATCATGACCACAGAGCAGGTTTTTGATCTTGGAGAACAGAGAATAGTTATGGGGATTTGGATCAGAGTTGTAAATAGATTATGTTACCACAAGAAAATTCTTTTTGGTTCAAAACCAAGACTACATCAAGTAAAAAAAACCTGGAGGCAAACATGTGGCAGCCTAAATTATGACTAACCAACAATCATTGGGAACATTTTTAGCTCGAAACTTGTTAGTGATATCCAATAATTAGCTAATTTGCAGCTATTATTAGGAATCAATTATTATTCTTTTATATTGATCAGAAAGCAGAGAAAATGTATCTGTATAAATCAATCAGAAAGTGATTTCAACCTTTACAAAAATGCACATCAATCAAGTATAATACTTTAGGGAAAATATGAGTAATGAAAAGCAGAAAAAAAAAATGTTGATGATAATTCCATGATTTTTTAAGCATAACTTTCACATACATTATTTGCCTTCATTTCATGTAATTTGACAAAAATAGTTACCATGCTAAAATTTTAAGACATCCTTTAGTGTTGATTCTTTAGTTGCCTTTTGAAGACTCATCATTCTTGAAAATGTATCATCTGATATTACAGTGACTTAATATTTAAATACTTAAATGTGCAGTCGGTCTGTCAGCAGTGCTTAGAAACACTGACAGTATCAGCTGCAGAGTAGTTAGAACCTTAAAAAAAAAGGTGTCTTGGGTATGACACTAAACTGCATCTGATGGTGAAATTCCTGTTGTGGAGATCTGGGGAATGTGGAGTACTCCTTCATTGCCATTATTCCCTGGTTCATTCTAACCTGGCATGGTAGTATCTGTTAGGGTTACATCTATGGGTCAAATAGATCTGTTTCAAAATTATCTTTATCTGATTGGACCGTGTGCAAAAAAAAAGGTTTGAGAAACAACTACACAAAAAATGTAAATATAAATGTACAGTGAATGTGATTCCCTAACTTCTAGTCATAAGTCATATGAATCCATATATTGTATGGTGTACAAAGCCAAATGTTATATTTGAAAATTAATCAACTTTGACTTATACCTCATTTCATCTTCTTAATTATTTCAAGTTTATTATTAATTACCCTAGACAGGTTGACATGCCATTAAAATCAATCAATTAAATGTGCAAATAAAGGATATAAATGTTTTTTCTCCGTGTGAATCTTCCTAATCAGTTTCCTTATAAAATAAAGAATAATTTGTAAATCAAATTAGATTCATTTAAAATAAATTAACTTACATTGTTACACCCCTATAAATAAACAGAATTAAATTACATTTATCAATTGAATTAAATTGTTTGTTAAATTATTTTGTTTAGCTTCATAAATTTCGTCTTGTTAATCTTTAATTAGTTATTCATTGTATGTATAAAAAAAATTAAACTTTCAAATGTTAAATCACATGTGACATCAGACAGTTTATTGCAAAAATCTGTCCTTTTGAGATTAATCAATTTTGGGACCAATAGATTAGATTTGACCTAAATTATTTCATATACTTTTTTTTAAAAACATTTTTGAACAATTTTTAAGAATAAATTTCAAAAGTAGGAATTTTTACTACTTGGGACCAGAATTATTTTTAATTCTTAGTCAAGACAGAGAAATTTCTTGTAAGATATATTTTTAGTTGATTCACGTGATTAAAATGTTCTAACTTTGGTGAAAGATTTTATTTGTTTGTAGAACATTTTTTAAGATTTCTGTCTCCTTGATGGACCTTACCAAAAAAAATGTTCTTTGACCATTAAACATATAGTTGATTGTAAAGAACAATGGGATTGAAGTGTAGTATTTGTTCGTCTCCTTTAGCTGCATTCTGGATGTCAGTCAGGATATGGTAAAAAAATATAAAAAAAATAAAATGTAAGCTTAGTCACAAGGATTCTAACCCTGTCACAACGCTTTCCCCATTCCACCAAAAAGAAGAGTTGGTGTAGTCTAATGCCTGTAGGACAGTGATCAACCCATCTAAGTATTGGACTGGCTCTTCACTACTTAACTTAGGTGATCTAATGAGAACTGGTGCTTTCACTGTAATATGACTGTAAGTATGAATCCATATATTGTATGGTGTACAAAGCCAAATGTTATATTTGAAAATTAATCAACTTTGACTTATACCTCATTTCATCTTCTTAATTATTTCAAGTTTATTATTAATTAATAAAACTGTTCTTTCAAATTTCTTTTCAGATTTCTTTGTTACTTTAGGTGGCATTATTTTAAGGGTTTACTAAATTTTAGTTTTTAAAATAATGAAATGAAATCTTCTGTTGCTGCAAACTAATCTCTGACTTGTGAGAATAAAAATATTCATACCTTTTACACACACACACACACACACACACACACACACACACACACACATATATATATATATATATATATACACAGAGTGATCCATAAGTACAGCTACTACTTTTATAAATGGTCATACAGCTGCAGTTTTGTAGAGTACTGCTTCCAGGATTTGTTCAAAACATCATGCAGCATCCTTGTGTGGTTCCCATACAACTTTTTCTTCAGGTATTTCATTAAAGTCTGAGTGGTGCAACCATACAATATTATTGGCATGTCTACCGTTTGGAAGAATTAACGTTTTATTTTATCATAGAGATCAAACTAATAGCAATTAATGCTTTACTGACGTATATGTTGACATCTTTTTCAATAGATGAGATATTGCTACTGAGGTATATGAACTGTTCTACTTATTTCAGAACCTATGATTTTTGTTTTGTTGCCTTCTTACAGAGAGCAACTGAGTAAAAGTCTGGCAATGTGGTATTATATTGAATCAAAATAATAATTCATAGAGTGGCGATGTGCAAATTTCCCATGAAAGAAAATGTTCAAGATGTAGCCACCAATAAGCAAAGGGATGTACACAATCTTTTGAAAATAGAAAACTTTGGTCTTCTTGGATTTCTTGGAACTCAAACAAAAATGACACATCTAACTGTTGCATTGTAATACTGCCAAAGCTGAAAGCCCAAATTTCCAGAATTAGGCTGGAGAAGAATATAACCTTTTGTTTGTAACATCACAACAAACTTTGTACAAGTTTGAAAGCCATGGATCGCATTGCAAATTTTGATTGGACTCTCCTACCACACCCACCTCTTACTTTGGCTAATGAAATATGGTCTATACAAGTAATATTTTCCTGACAATTTCATCATTGTTGTGAAAAATGGAGTTGCTTTTATATAAGCAGATTTTATTGGTGTTGTATACAGGCTCTTGTTCACTGTTGAAAATGTAGAAAATTGGTGTTTTGATGCTGAAAACTTGCCCTATCTAAAAATGTTCTTCTGCTTCCTGTATCTGTTGAAGTTTCAGTGGAAATAAATGGGAGGCATTTTTCTTGAATTTTAGATGGAATCAAGTGAATCAAATTCAAATGCATTTCGTTTTTATTTGATCTCATTGCAAATGTCATGGAAAAAGTTTTTTTGATTAAGCAAACTAAAAGATTTTTTGTATTGTAAAACAGTTGGGCACTCAGTGCAACTGACTCTGCTAGAGGTCAAAGGTCAAAACACTTCCAGCTCAAAAGTATGGTAATAAAGATTTAGAATTATGAATAGTTGCCTAGGCCCTGATGGTTTAAAACCATCATTTAATGCAAGACAGAAGACAGGGTTTTTGAGTTAGTTAAACAGTTGCCACTGAGACACAGAAACAGAGAGATATATTTGAGGGGCTTGGATCTATTAGCCCTTTCTGAGCTTACTTGGGCTTCCATATTAAATATGGCTACAGAACTTTCCTAAAGGCATTAGCACAATAGGAATGCAAACAGCCTCATCCAGGATTTGAACTCACGTCACTGATTCTATTGTTTATGATATTAACTATTATGCTTAGCATGCTTCCAGAGGAAATACCATCAAAACCCACTTACAATATTACTATATATTAGGATATAAAACCGGATGTTTGTACCACTTGTTTTCATTTATTTAGATTTTACAATCCTTAAGATAGGAAAATATCTGTTTCCATAAACAAAATGTTTTGTGTGGTAAAAAAAATAAAGTAAAAATGAAGTAAATATTAAAGGATGTCTAAAACTGATTTGTTATTATTTGCAGGAAGCATCTGAAGAACAGTTGTTGGACCTTATTATTGATAAGATTGATGGCTCTCAAATTACCTGTCGTTTGAAAGGTTGGGTGTTGGAGGGGGTGTTGAAGTCAAGGTCAAGTATACTACACCTGCAACAGAAGGGTATATATCCAAGTCACTGCAGTGAGTATTTCTGTTTTTATAATCTTAGATTTTATAGGGTGAGTCAAAAGTTTTATTTTAGTACATACTAGTTTGTGGTGCATATATCATGTGACTGAAGCAGTTCAAACTGTTGAAGATACCCACTGTGGTTGGTAGTATTGTGGTACTATTTACCAAACCCTCCGCTCGGGCAGGATATGACACAAGGTCAATTTTTAAGCGGAGTTTAACAGGTTTGAATTCAGAGTTTTCCTTCTCCTAGACTAGTTGCCTAACCATGGCTGAAGAACCTAGTCTGTCCTACTATTTACCCATAGCTGGAGGGAGAATTATTGGATTCATACCTTTCCCAAGGGTATTAGTGCTATGTGAAATGCAATCAGTCTCGTCCAGGATTTGAACTCGTATCGCCGTGTTCATTTCCTACGGCGATAACGACTACACCACGGTAGTATTGTAGTAGTTGGTGCACTGACATGTGTATTACTTCACTCCATGTGTGATTTGAAAGCCACACAGATGAATGTGTAAAGTAGTCCAATTCAGGAACTTATGCTTGAGGAGGTTGAACTGGGCCATAATGCAGTGGAAGCAGCCAAAAACATATGTTATGTAAAAGGTGAAGGCACAATTGATCACAGTACAATAACCAGATGGTTCAGAAAATGTTGCTCGGGTTGCAAGAACCTCAACAATTTGGCCTGAAACTGTGGATTCTGAGGCCATGCTCCTTGCCATAGAGACAAATTCTGTGAGTATCACTCTGAAACTATCTGGTGTACTTGGCATCATACAGTCTAGTGTGGTTCCTCACTCTGGACTATAAGATGCAGGCAAAAGTACCTGGAGTAAAGCACCTGAAGCTGCTAAATTGTGCCTCATGTTACTAAAATATTCCAAAACTTTTGACTCACCCTTGTATTTAAAAATAATGAAGAAATAAAAACAGAAATGAAATAAAAATAGATTAATCTTTTGTTGTGACATTTGTTCATTTCTTTCATAAAACTTATTTGATTTTCCTCTCAGTTTTTCTTGAGGCTCCAGATACTGTGCTGATTGAGAGAGCAATTGGGAAACGAGTTGATCCTCGAGATGGCAGTAAGTATTCAAATTGGAATTTCAATCATTCCCAACATAATAAACATTAGTTAGGAACCAAAATGCACACTTGTTGAGACACTAAAAAAGAGTAGATTTTTTAAAAGCCCACAGGAAAAAAATTGGTTAATTATCAGATTTTGATAAATTTTTCTATAATTATTACTTAATTATGGAAAAATTTATTAAAATTTGGTAATTGTGAATTTTATTTTAAAAGAAATTTTCATTAAAAATTTTGGAGCCAATATTTTTTCTTATGCATCAAAACTTTGATTATTTAAAAAATTAAGGAAAACTTTTTAAAATGTTTAAAATAATAATTCATTAGATGAATATGTTTTGTCTATCTTCTAAAAAAATGAAATGGTGCTTTTTTGTTGATGGAAATTTTACTTTTGAGACTTTAACAAAAGGAAAATTAAAGTAAATGTTATTTGTCTCAAGATAATTTTTCACATGTTTTTTATATTTTTACCAGGAATGTAGTAGTCAGTAAAAAAGAAAATATATTCATACTATTTATTCTTTCTTGAAATTAGCAGTTATCTTTTAAAATTCTTTCATTTTATATAATGTTAAATAACTAAATATGATTAGAATGGTCCAACTATTTCTTATAAATTTTAATTTTTTTGTATGTGGTTCTTTATTGGACAATATTTTTGGTATGGAAGTCTGTCTCCATAATAAATCCTTTTAGATGTAAAAACCTTCTTTAACTGGCTGATTGATAAAACTCATTTGTCTACCACAAAAAATAATGTCTGTGTACATTTTTTGTATGTTTCTGCAAGTTTTTATTTCTTTTTTTGG
This sequence comes from Sepioteuthis lessoniana, assembly GCA_963585895.1. Classification (NCBI taxonomy): domain Eukaryota; kingdom Metazoa; phylum Mollusca; class Cephalopoda; order Myopsida; family Loliginidae; genus Sepioteuthis; species Sepioteuthis lessoniana. The sequence goes on from CAUZXS010006649.1 coordinate 252,878, forward strand.
CAAGAAAAACTTTGCTTTTTTAAAAAATTTAATTCAGAAGATATGATATTTAGGAGGTATAAGACTCAAAACACAATAAATTGTATTACTCTTTCGATCTTTATACCTCTGAAAATTAAGGGGTTAAATCTGTGTCAACTAAGAATTACTGAAATAATGTAAACAAAACACAGAAATTGACCAATTCACAAACCAGTTTCAGTCATAATAAATGAAAGATTTTTCTACTTTTTGGGAAAAAATTTGGCATTGTTTCTTTCCAGCAAAATAAAAAAATCTCAAGAAAAACTTTCTTACATTTTTAATTTATGTTTTAGATATATAAGCTGTCAAAGTTTCTGCTGAAAAAATTAGCATCAATTTTTGTTCATTAATATAAGGATTAGTCAACAGTTTTATAATATTTCAAGCTATTTCCGCTTTCAAGTATTTCAACGTCTGTTCACAAGGCTGAGGTTATGGAAGTGTCTATTGATGTTGCTTTGTGAAGGGTCCAGTTCTACCAATAATGTATGAATGCTTATGTTTAGCTATTGTTCAACCATTTCAAGTAAGGCTTCATCTTCTACAACAGAAGGTCTCTCTGACTTTGGTTTGTCTTTGAGACTGGTGTCACCTTCCTTGAAATGTCTAAACCAGTTTTGTGCCACATATTTGTTGATAGTTCCTGGGCTTTTCACATCAGTAATTTATTTTGCCACTGCACTTACACTGTCCTTTTTTCTATAGGTAGAGTAAAATGGCTCTTATTGCAATTTTTTTTCATCCCTCATTATCAAAGGTGTAAAATAAAGAATAAACAATGTTTATATGTTATATATGTAATTGACTGTCTATTGACTTAGTGGTTAGTGTTCACCAATGGCTCGGGAGACCAGGGTTCAATCCCAGGCCGAGTCATACCAAAGACTCAAAAAATAGTACTTGATGCCATCTTGCTTAACACTCAGCATTATAAGGTATGGATCAAGAGTAAAGTGAAGCAATCCAAGGAAAGGAGTAGTGCCCTTCCCTACACCTTGGTGTAGTAAGCTATTGAAAAGGGAGTCTTTGGGTCACCCTTGACTATGGTCGCCAACTTTTTACTATATGTTATACATGAAAATAAAGAACAAACAATTCAGCAATGATTGGACAACAATTTCAATCAAATTAATGATATTACATGAAGATAAAAATTGCCAAAAATCCTCAATGAAAATCTGAAAAAAACTTTTGATTCAGCCTGGTAGTTTGAAATATTGCAATTTTTTTTATTTACTCAAGTACTTTTCTCTACTTAAAAAAAGGAAAAAAAAACCCATTCAGATACTGACTAAACTTGGCTTAGTGAAGCACCCAGTAAAAATGACCTTTAAAACAGGTATCATTAATTGAATAATTTTCTTTTTAAATCCAGCATCATTTTTTGCATTGTCAAAATAACAGGCTGTTTGCTTGATCCTAAGTATTACCCAAAAGCTGTTGATCATTGATTTTATACAGATGCTGGAAAGAGGTTGACAAACACATAGTTGATTTTTTTAATTTACCTACTTTATCTGCTGTTTCTTTAAGGCCAGCTTTTATAGGGTGGGTTTTTCAGGCCATCATTATCGTCAGTAAATTAGAGGAATCCTCATTAGCATCTAGTTTACTGTAATTTTGAATCTTTTTCCCAGATTTGCTTTGGGGGAACTCAACATAGTTTCCTTGACACCGTAGAAATTTCAGTTGTATTGAGTATTAAACTGAATCACTTTAAGAAAACTCTGTGTCTCCTTCCTATCATATGACAATGCAATAACCAATTCCATCATCTTCCTGGTGGAGAGTATAAGTCCATGTCTGTCACTCCTATCACATGAACTTCACACCCAACAAAGTCTTTTCTAAGCCCAGGTGGGTGATGCATATTTGACTTCCTCTTTGACTTTGAGGTCATACATCTCTTGTTGAATTTGTACTCAATGGCCTAGTGATATTTACTAGTTTAGTTGGATACGAGGAGGTTCTAGTGGTGTTATAGTATTATTCTAGAAAGTGGACTTGGCTACCCCAAGTTCAAGGCTTTTTGCATTCCACACACAGCATTAATATTCTTGGAGAAAGATATGAATTCAACTATTCTCCCTCCATTTATGAGTAAATAGTCGGGCAGACTGGCTCTTTAACTTTGGTATGGCAACTGATCTAGGAAAAGCAAAACTAAATTCAAACCAATTGTAGACCTGGAGAGGGATGGACTCTGCCAGACTATTCTTGTCCAAGACACAAACATAAGTAGTGCCCCCATGACCAAATCAGCTTATGTCCTATAGTACAAGATTAAGTGGGGATAGAAAGTTTGTTATGCCAGTCCTATAATTGATGAGGGCATACTTGTTTTGAAAATCAGTGAATTGTGATAAAAAGCAACTAGAATTTGGAAGATGAAAGATGATACTACACAAATTTGATAATAATGACTGATAGAGCTTCATTTAAAATGAATAGGTAGATAAATAAATAGATTTGTTTTTTTACAGTGATATTTTTGGAATAACTTTCTTCTTATTAATTTTTTTTTCAGCCATATACCATACCACATTTGATTGGCCAGCAAATTCAGAAACCCAGAGAAAGTTGGTTACTGTACCTGGGTGCAGTGAACCTGAGATGGTGGAGCGACTGTTAGAATATCACCGCACTGTTGATGAATTAATGAGTTGTTTTCCACACAGCAGCAAAAAGATCAATGCAGATCAACCAAAAGCAGACATTTTCTCACAAGGTTAGCACTTGTATCCATCATAAAATTTGGATGCAAACTTTAAATCTAACCAGAACTTTTCAAACTGTTTCATAAAAGTCAATACAAATTTCAATAAAGTAAATATATGGAATTTCATAAAAATTGATCAATTTTTATCTTAAATATAGAGTTCATAATCTTCTTGGAATTACAATTTGTAGAAAAGGAAGATCCCAAATGCAAAGCATAACCTAGTGCTTGTACAGTATAGCACCTCCTCCTCTTTCACCATGAAAATCTTTGTGAATCATGTTCTAATGTACAACATAAAGTGATGCAACACCCACATTTACCATCCAAACAAGAGTAGATATCAGATGCATAACTTTTTTTTATTGAAAAGTTACCATTAAAGTCCTAAATTACAAATTGTAGATGATATATTGACATTTTCTTACTGGTTGGAGGAGAAAATGACTAAAGAAATATGACTGATGATCACATTACAGCAAGTTGAAGGCATAACTTGGGAATTTATCTGTACAGTAAAAAAAAAAATGAAGCAAATGACTGAAAATTAGTCTCACCTGTATTGTCGATACAAGTATCACACCTCAATACAATTCCCTGTACATCAAAATAATTTGTTAGAAATATATTAGAACAATTTTGTGAAAGGTTTTTAGTTTTTTGTTTACTGATTGATTGATTTTAGTGGCATGTCATCCCATCTTGGGTTATTTTATGCCTAGATGCTTGGAAATTGTGTATATTATCTGTTTGTATGTACATTTTTTGTGTAGTTTCTTAAGAGTTTTTTGCACACAGTTATATGATATCAAGTATTCCTATCTAATGCAAATAATTTGCCAGCAGTTGTATGGTTTCAATCTAATACTATTCCTATCTAATACTTATAATTTATAAACAATTATGAGTTCAAGTAATTATTTTTATTTAATAATAATCATTTGTTTGCACACAGTTATATGGTTTCAAGTAACTTACAATAATTCTTAGTAAACAATTATAGCTTAAAGTAACTATTTTTAGTGCAAATAATGTGCAATTATATGGTATCAAGTATTCCAATCAAATACAAATAACTTTTAAACAGATCTATTTGACCCATAGATGAGACCCTAACAGGCACTACCAGTCCTGGTCAGAATGGACTTGGGAGTAATGGTAATAAAGATGTACTCCACTCTTCCTATAGCTCCAGGATTGGAGGGTGTTTTTTTTACTGATGTATTGAGATTTTTTTGCACCTTTGTAAAAACAAACATTCATTTTTTATTTACATTTCTATGTTTCTGTTGTCCTGGGTATATTTATAGACTGCCTTACTTAACTTTATTTAGTCTGGCTCACAGTACCTGCTTCTAGTCCACCCTATTGGGGCCTAGATTGAATAAGAGAAATTCTCTAAGTTCAGGTGGTGAATATATTTATATAACTGTGTTTTTTACTAAAATTTTGTATTTTACTGTTTCCTCTATTGCTCTCATTAAGAGTTGGAAGTTATTAAAACTAAATAAAAGATGAGGACAACAAACTACTTGGGCGAGTCAAAAATTTTGCAATATTTTGGTATTGTGAAGCCCAATTCAGCTTTTGCCAAGGTTGTCAAGGTGATAAACCATACTAGACTGTGAGATGCTCAGCTAGCATGATACACTCAGAATTTGCCTCTGTGTCATGGAGCATAACCTTGGAATCCATGATTTTAGGCCTTACCTAACCATACCTGATTGTTGAGGTTCTTGCAACCTGAACAAAATTTCTTGTACTGTGATCAACAGTGCCTTCATCTTTTGCCAAACAAATGGTTTTGATTGCTTTCATGGCATTATGGCCCACTTCAAACTTGTGAAGCATAGGTTCTCAAATTAGACAATGTTGTACATACGTCTGTGTGGCTTTCAAATTATACATGGAGTAAAGCAATGCACAATGTGTCTGTGCACCAACTATTATAATACTACCAACCACAGCATGCAATTACCACGGCTTGAACTGCTTTTGTCATGTGATATACACACCACAAACTAATATGTACCAAAATATTGCAAAACATTTGATTTCCTTTAAATTTATTTAGTGACTATCTAAGAAGCTGCTTGTGGTTGATTTTGTAAGACCAACCTCATAACACATCTAAAGACAGGAATAAGGCTGATTATTTAAAGGTAAAATATAGTAATCATTGTATTGGCTTGCTCTAAGGTAGGGAAAATATTTAGTTGGGACACTACTCACCAAAGACCCATATTAGCATTAATATATCAATGGTATACTAACACTGAATAAATGGAAGGAAAGACAAACTCTTTTACACATACAGCAACATTTAATATGTGCATAATATACTTACATGTAGTTTTGAAAAGAGCTCACAAACATGTCCTAACAGCGAGAAATATGCTCATATTGTTCTATGAACAAGCAGTTTGTAGAAGGGATACAAAAATAGAAAAAGGCTTCCTTGATAATGTGGGACAGTAAAATGGTCAAAGCCATGTTGGCTTTACTGTTCAATGGCAGAGCAAGAGACAATGTTTCTATTGTTCAAAGAACAGAAGCCAAAGAAAAGTAAGAATGGTTTTTTAGGACTGTCATGTGACAGTTCATGAGCCATTTAACAGGCATACCCATTCTCCAAGGGAAACAATTATTTATTGTCTCCTTACAGTTGTATTTTATTTCATTTCCACTATTTTCCTCATCTTTCTGGGTTTTTTTACTCCTTAAGAGAGTTGAATAAATGGGTTCAGCAGCTACATTGTCATAAAAAAGAACAAAAGATGAAATTAGTTAGAATTAAATGATATACAAAAGAATGAAAATGATTGTGAGATTTGTAATTGAGTTTACCTGTAAAAACATAAACTCAACTACAAATCTCACAATCATTTTTATTCTTTATTTCATAAAGAGAGAAAATCTTTGATAAAATTAAAGAAACAAAAAAACCTAAAACTACAAGCTTTTGTCTAAAGGATTATTTTTTCTTCTTTTTCTTTTACAGTTCTGTCATTTCTGAGTGGGAGTCCAAGATCAATGGCACCTCATAATCCTCGGATCATCTTGTTAGGGGCAATAGGAAGTAGCAGAAAGACCCAGGCTGCATTATTGGCCAAGAAATATCAATTGATAAATGGTAGAATTTTTTTTTGACATTAAATGATACTGTAGAATTAAAACTAGATGGTGGGAAAGCAGTTTTGGAATAAGCATCACTACTCAAACAGCAGAAATTCAGATTATCTAAAAGTTTTTTTCTAAGTATGGAGAAAGGATTGCTTGATTGATTTTTAATGACATTTCAACCTATCTATGGTTATTTTATGCTTAGAGTTTAAGGAATCATGTTTATCATATTTACCAACCCCTCCGCTTAGGCAGGATATGACACAAGGTCAATTTTTATGTGGAGTTCAACGGGTTTGAATTCAGAGTTTTCCTTCTCCTAGACTAGTTGCCTCACCAAGGCTGAAGAACCTAGTCTGCCCTACTATTTACCCATAGCTGGAGGGAGAATAATTGGATTCATACCTTTCCCAAGGGTATTAGTGCTATGTGAAATGCAATCAGTCTCGTCCAGGGTTTGAACTCGTGTTGCTGTGTCCATTTCCTACAACGATATCCATTATACCATGTGAATCATGTTTATTATAGGTTCCTATTTACATTTTTTGGCATAGTTATTGCTGTAGAGTTTTTTTGCACATAGTCCCATCAAATATAAATACTTTTTAAACCAATCTATTTGACCCATCATCATCAAGTCGCACTGTTAGCATGGATTTCTCTGATTCTCTCTTGCCATCCATCCCTATTGTCCATCACTCCTGGAATGCTGGTACATCCATGTGTAGGGATTCATAGAACAACGTCAATTATGAGTTTGATCATGCTTTCCAGAAGTGTCTCGCATGTTTTGTTTGTCTTTGATTATATTTGACCCATAACTGGGACTCTAATAGGTACATTACTAGGTCAGAGTGGATCAGGGAATAATGGCAATGAAGGGCTACTTCACACTACTCAGATCTCCAAAACTGGAGCCTTACCATGAAATACAGTTTAATGTCATGTTCAGGACACACTTTTTTGTGGGTAGAGGAGAGTCTTACCTCTCTGAAAGGGATACAGTCAGCATATTCTAAGTCCTATTGACAGGGCTGCATAGAAGGAGGAGTGATAATTGAAAGGGAATACTAAAATCTGACATCAGACACAAATTCAGGGGCAATTTTAGATTGAACATATTTTGCAAACTAAAAAATTAGTAAAATAATTTTTTGCAAAGAACAAAATATCCATAATCCGAACCTTTGTGGTTAATTATTATTTAGTAATTTGAAGAAATTAAAAGAAATCAATTTATAAGGGTGTTTATATAATAGGTGCCTATTTTGAAACCCTGGCAATTTTATACTTTGCCCCTTTCTTAAAAAATATTGCAAGTACTTTTGCTTGATTGAGGTAGAAGAGCATTTTGTTCTCATTAAGAGATGTTGGAAAGGATTTTAAGAGAAATACAATGAATAGAATATTGGAAGAGAGTGGCTGTTAGGTACTTATTCTGAGGAACTTTTAGAAAAACCTACTGATAGGAATTCATATTTGAATGGGAATTCTAAAGTAGGACTCAAGACCAAAAACCAGAGATCATTTTTTACTTTTTCATGCAGTGCAAATTGAAACGCTTTAAAATTTAATAACTTAAAAAGATTTTTGTATAACACGAAAGTTGAGCCCACCAATAAACAGGACCCTTATTTTGTGTCCATTTTACTGACAACTACCAGAATTGACTTGCATAATACCACATTTAACAAATCTCATCCTTTTGGTGGGAAAATATTTTTCTAATTGTTTTTTTATATTCTTTGAATGAATCTAATACTGGCAGAGATTTTTTCTCAAGTAGTAAGTTATACTTCCCTGATGTATCTATATGATTGAGTCACAGCTGAATTACAGTCTCAAAGAAAAAGGCAGTGGAGTATAAATGGTTTAGTTTGGTTTCTTTGTTTAATTGCATATCAATCTTCGTGGGTTATTTAATGTTAAAGCCATCCTTGTAGAAGAACAAAAGTCATACTATTTAACCCATAGTTGAGGGGATAAGAGGATTCATATCTTTCTGAAGTGTATTTGTCTGAAATGAATGTATTAGTATGATTGAAGTTTGAACTCACTCACTACAATTTCATTGTCCATCTTGTTAGCCATTATGCCATGGGAACCTTCCCATTCCCAGAGTATACAATGTTGATAGAAATATATTTTGTTCATTGACTCTTGAAATGAAGGCGCCTCTGGTGGTGTAATGGTTAGCAAGCTCGACTAGCAAACCTACATGAGTGAGTTCGAGTCTCATTGGGTGCCCCTTTCATATGGCCTTGTGCCACATCTGAGCAAAAAGCTTAGTAAATTTCCATTGACTCTTGAAATGTTTTTATCTAATTTGATTTTTAAAATTGTTTTTTTTTAAAAAGAATTTAGATATATTTCTTGATGAGGTGCAAAATGTAACAGGGAATTAGGAAACAGGCAGATGACCCATACTAATTGATATTGCCAAATAATAGTGTGTCTTTGAGCCCTGCTAACACATGCTTTTCAGTCTGGTATTAGTCTGAGGCCTGGTTACTGATTGGTTTATTTGTTTAACTATGAACTTCTTAAATACATGGACTGTCAATTTCAGTCAACAGTAAAATTAGTAAAGGCCAAAAATCCATATTATCAGAAATATGCACATCATTTTAAATTGAATATAAGGAGGGCGGGCCCAGACCTAGGACTGTAGAATACTCCTAATAACACATTAATATTCTTCCTATGCAAAATATTGACAATGGAGTGAAGGGTAAAATTTGTTGGCATCGGCATATCTTGATGATGAATATGTGAATATTTGCTTCTCTCTTGGTTCTGATTTTGATGAAAAGTCTTCTTAATATTTTAATAAAAGATCATTTTAATGTCAGATTAAAAAGATCTTTTATTACCGATAAATTGGGCCTCCAGAAAAGAAAATAATAAAAAATGATGTTTTTTTTTAAGTTAGAAATGTGAGCTTTTGTTTTAAAAAGATGTGAGTGTTTTAGGAAAAAAAATTGGCAGTTACTCAACATCTGTTGAATATCAACCTAAATTCATAAATTTTGCTATAAAAATGCAACACTGTCCACTCATTACTAAAAAAATAGGACATTAAACAGAGAAAATATTCAAAAAATGGCATTTTGTGGCAAAAATGTAATTTTTTCTGTTAAAAAATGTAATTTTTTGCAACAAACCCATTATCGAGACATTAACTTTGGCTCAAATTGATGTACACTATAAAGATACATAACTATATACCTTAAGAAGATAGTTACTTATATTCTTGGAGCATGGGCTACTCAAGCATACTTGAGTACTGGTCTGTTTTTTGTTTTATACTAATTTTACTGTTGGGTGAAGTTGACAGTCTCGGTAATTGAGAAGTCTGTGGTTTAATGGCATAATGACATCTTTATGCGTTATCTAATATTGAAATTTGATTCATTAGGAAAGTTTGGGTAATAATCATAACTATATTTTCAATATTGTGTAGTTTAATAAAAAATGGGTTGTACTTTTTATGCCCACTAAGTCAGCTAAAGCTGGTCAAGAAACATGACAGTTACTTAGTGTCTGTCTTACATTTGTGTGAATAAGATTTAAAATATAACTTATCTAAAATAACTTATTTAAATAAAATGAATAAGATTTTGTTTAACTAATGTCTGCATTTCAATAACTGCTCTTGATGCACATATTGCATGCAATTAATGTTTATTTATTTCTTAAACTGAGATGATTTGTAGAAATCTGAAATATCAACAAATTATCTTTAAAAAAATTGCAGCAATAATTTTGTTTGATCTTTTGCAGTACACCCTTAGGTCAGCATTTGTACTTGGTAGATGTTTTTGTGGTTTATGTAACTCTTTGTCTTCACTTTTCAGTATCCTGTGGCCAGTTGATAAAAGAGGCAATGGCCAGAAATTCCAAAATGGGTTCAATAGCAAAAACTTATATTGAACGACAAATGGCAAGTAAGCATTGATTCTTTGTTTTTCTTATTATTTTAGAAATCTTGTGCTATTCTTATGCTCTGTAAAATTGTAAAATTAAAAAAACAACAACCTTGTTTTCTTAACAGTTCCTGACATTGCTATCATGAGTATTCTCAAAGAACGTCTCACATGTCTGGATTGCATGACTTGTGGATGGGTTCTTCATGGCTTCCCCAGAAACCAGATACAGGCTGAACAGTTAGACAAAGCAGGTCTTTTCCCAACAAGGTACGTCCCAGTATGTCAGGTCATATGACTGAACAAAGAAATTAGCATCTAAATGATTTCTTGTATATTAAATTTATTTTTTATTAATGCCCTTGTGAAACGCATGAATCCATCTATTTTACATACTTTTATGACTGAATAAAATCCATTTATTTTCCCCCGGCCTATGACTAAATAGTAGGGCAAATTGGGTTCTTCAGCCTTGGTAAAGTAACCAATCTAAGAAAAGGAACTCTTAATTCAAACCTTGTGGTGGAAGGCTTGGGTAAATACATGAACAAACAAATCCTACTGCAGATGTTACCAACATTTAGACAAAAAAGTGTCCAGAATTGAGGTTAAGTCCTATTTTTGGAGTGCTTATTTTAAGATTGAGTGTTTGATTCTTGGTATGTCAATGTAGATCACTTTTTCCTAAACTGATCGATTTTCTGTTATCTGCTCCTAATATATATATATAACTTTAACTCAAAAAATGGCACGATATAATGAGATTTTTATTAAATCATTACACTTTACCCTTAGAACACAAATAGCTGGTATTTAAGCTATTACCTAGAAATTTGTGCATGTGTATATATATATATATATATGTGTGTGTATATATATATATATATATATATATATATATACACACACACACACAAGGTGTGTCTGAAAAGTAACAGGACTAGTGTCACAAACAATTTATTTCAATTCCAAACAACAAACTACATAGTTTCCCCTTCAAGTCTAATGTACTTTCCCATCCTTCTCTGTCACACTTCTATACACTGCTGGAAGGATTTTTCTGGAATACCCCTCAGCTTCATTGTTACAGCCCTCTTGAGGACTTCTACACCTTCAAACATACTCATATAGACATACTCGCACCTACATATATATACATTATTGCATCTAAATATGAGCACTCAGGAGCAGAACTTATACTATGACAGACTTATGTTAACTACTCTGTGTACAAGCTATGGTGTAAAAAAAATGGAGGGTTTCTTTGAAAGAGGTTTAATAATGACATTGAAAAGGAAAAATAAAGAGTTGGAAAATTGTTATAAGAAGAGATTGAGCTCGCATTGATCATTCTGCACTTATCCCTATTGTGAATGAATGTAATTATGTTTGAATTTTGAAAATCAAATGTATGGTTAGTTGAAATATGTGAAACTAAAGAATTGGATGTGTTTCCAGATTTTGAAATTTTTTATGTTTATATATTCTCTTTTTTAAATTTCTGGAGGTCTCCCCTATTTATACTTAGTTACATTCCTGACAACAAATCTTATATATAACTACATTAGAGAAAGACTGTTATTTTGAAGTTATCTTTTAGTAATTATTTGATTGTTTGGGATCCATGAGTGAGTTTTTATGCATAAATGGTTGAGGTTTTAGCAATGAGGGAAGTTGTGGGATTTTAAGGTAATATGTCTTTTTATAGGGTTAATATTTGAGTTAAGTTGGTTATTTTTATAATAGGATATAGGTTTATGGATTTTGATTTTGCACGGTGAATGAAAGATTCAGGATATTATAGTTGAGAGAAAGAGTTTTTGATGTGTTCAAAACTCATCATTTAGGAAACTAGTAGAGCAAATTCTTAGGACTCTGAAGAAAAAAACCTATGAGAATGCCACTTTTTATTTTATGACTATAGTTTAAATAAAAACACAATTATAACAATTTTCCTAAGACCAAGGTTCTATAAGATATCATCTTTTTTTTAGCAAAAATGATGCTAAAAGATTTTATCATTTATTAATGATACCGGTCAGTTTTTTTAGTTTTTTAAAATTGTAAATCATCAAAATTTCTCCAACTGAGAAATGATGTTGGTTTTTGTAAAAGATTCCCTTTTATGATGTAATCATTTTCAAATATATTTTCTCTTGTATTACACATTTTTCTAAAATCCAAACATTTTCTCTGAAGACAACTTTTCAGCTTAAATGCTTAATATATTTTCTATTATTCTTATTCTTATTTATATTTAAAATAATTTTGAATAGAATACCTTGTAAGTAAAGTAAAGTTGGCGACCTTAGTTGGTGGTTGAATAGAGTATAGACAGAAGATTTAAGAGCTGACTGTTGGATGGAATGGGACAATTGTAATAGTGACGGAACAGCACCCAGGTCCATGTTATAAAGTGGAACACACCCATCCCAATCAGAAAGAACTGTAGGAGAAAAATAAAGAAATAGCTAGTATGTTCTCATTTTGCTTTTTATTTTCTTGTGGATATTGAACCCAAACTGAAGACCATTTACTCTTAAAATAATCTACACAACATGAGGTTGAAGAATTTACTTCTGGGAAAGGTTTGGTGCAAGGGATGCAGTCAGTATATTCTAAAACCTGCCAACAAGGTAACCTGGTTACTGAAAAAGCACTGTAATAAGGCATGAACTCAAAAGACCAATGGTGTTGTAAATGATTACAAAATTATTTTCTGTTTTAGGGTATTCTTTTTGGATGTGTCTCTGGATACAATTCTGGAGAGAATAACAGAACAAAGGACTGACCCCCAAACAGGTCAGAAACATCATTTACACTTTAACCCACCAGCAACAATAGAAGCTATGAAGAGGCTGTGTATAAACCCAAAACATGAACCAGATGTTGTGAAAGAAAAAGTTGCAGATTATTGTGCTTATGAGGAAGAGTTGTCAGATTTTTATCGCAAAAATGGAGTCCATGTCAATGCAGATCAAGATTCTTACACAGTGTTTGAAATCATCCAGAGTATTCTTGTTCATCCTGTTCCCAAGAAATTTTCAAGCTCTGCATGTCTTTAATAAATTTTGACAAAGATATTTATTAAAGAGAAAAGAAAAGAAAAAAGTTACCTGTCATTATTCTGAATTTCTTTCACTGCAAAATTAATAGGTAAAGACTTCATGTTACATTTTGTATTTTATTGACTGTAAATAAACAGGATTTTCTTTGTTCCTTTTTGAATAAGATTAACAAGTTGCAAAAAGTTGGAATTAATGGAATTTTATGAATGATTTTATACAAAATAAAATTATGAATCTTTTCTGATTGATTTTGTGTTGTGTTGTGTTCAATATTTTCGTGTGACATCTTCTCTTGCTTTGCCTGTATTTTTTGGCAGTTTCTTTCCTGAATTGTCCTCAAGATCCTTACTTCGATAATAATGAGGAGCCACTTCCAACAGCCACTGGTTTTCTATTTCAATCACCTGAGAAAGAGAAAAAAAAAACTCAAATTAGAAAGAAACCAAAACCTTCAGCATGTCAATCCGTGTTAGGTTATTTTATGCCAAAGTCAGTCACACTTATGGTCTCCAATTATATATGATACAAAAATGTATTTTCAGAAACATTTTAAACACTTCACATTGAGTTGCAATGCCAATGTTTTAAGACCAAATAAATTTTGCTATGTGCTAGTTTGTGGTGCATGTATCATGTGACCAGAGCATTTCAAGCCATGGAAGGGTTGGTAGTAGGTGTGATGAACATGCAACATAGTTTAATTTGGGAACTTATACTTTACATGTTTTGTAACCTAGGACCAACGTGTTGTGCTTTAAAGAAAGAAGCCCGCAGAAAAGGAAATACTCAAACTCGAAGGTAAGGTAAGGGAAGAAAATATAGTAGTTGTTTATTATTCACTTAGGGCTATGATCGCTGCAACTCGAAAAGTTTATTTTAGTTACGTTCTTCTTCTTCTCCCTTCCTCTTGGTGGTGATGGCGCTGTGGGTGAGAGCTGGCTATTGACACATGCCTGTCATAGCAGACTGGGTAGGACGGGTCGGGGCCTCGGAACCTTTGACTCACCTGTTTTGAAAACTGCCTTTAACTCTGCCAAAATCTCCTGACTTGTTTTCTTATATAGAGATTTTGTGGAACAAATCGAAGATCCCTGAATGTTCGATGTCACCAGTGAAACTGTTGTGAAACATGTGATAGTTCATCTGTGATTATCTTAAAATCACGTCTAACTTTGCAAGTCATTCTGCTTGCACGTGCTAGTTTCATGACACCTTCACTGATTGACAACAGCTCCTGTCCGTAATATTACAGTTTGAACTCGGCCATAATGCCCATGAAAACAACCAAAAACATTTGTTGCATGAAAGGTGGAGGTGCAGTTGATCACAGTAGTACAGTAACCAGATGGTTCAAGTAACAAGATGGTTGCAGGAACTTTGACTATCAGGCAGAGTCAGTAGACCTCAGATTCTGAGACTGTGTTTCAAGCCATAGAGAAAAACCTGGCAAGTAGCACTTGAGAGTACCAGGTGGGCTCAATATCTCATAGTCTAGTGTAGTCACTCAGAACTGCTGACTTGTTACCAAAATATTGCAAAACGTCTGACTCATCCTAGTAGTTAAAAATCATTTTAAATATTATTTCAAACAGACCTATCTGATCCATAGATATAACCCTTACACCACTCCAGATTATAGAAGACCTGAGGTTAATGGCAATGGAGGAGTAATTCTCAGGAAGTGGAGCCCCATTACTGAATATAATTTAGTGCCACAACCAGGATACCGTTTCAGTGTGTGTGTGCGGGGGTAGTATCTTATATCTCTGCAGGAGATATAGTTGGTGTATCGTAAGCCTCACCAACAGGGTGACTGATAATTTACACAATTATATATGTATATAGTTTCAAGTAGCTAATGATAACCCTTTCTAAACAATTTTAGCTTCAAGTAATCATTCTTAACACAGTTAAATGGTTTCAAGTATTCCTATTTAATAATAATAATTTGTTTAAACACAGTTATTGTTTCACATATTTCTATCCAATACTAATAATTAATAAATTAGGTTGAAAATATGAGCCTCAGTAACCTAGACTGATTGATTGATTGATTTTAATGGCATGTCAACCAGTCTAGGATTATTCTGTGTCTAGAGGTTATAAATCACATACATTGCACAACTATTTTTTATACTTTATCAAGTACTCCTATCTAATACAAATAATTTGCACAAAGTATGGTTTCAAGTATTCATATCTATTATTTAATTTGTTCCCACACAGTTATATAATTTAAAGTATTCTTATGAAACATTAATAATTTGCAAGCAATTATATTGTTTCAAATAATCAATATTCTGGTAGCTTCAAGTAACTACTCTTAATACAAATAATTTAGACTTATATGGTATCAAGTATTCCTATCTAATACAAATAATTTTTAAACAGATCATGGAGTAATGACAATAACAGGATACTCCCGATTTCCCATTATCCTTAAAACTGGATAAAGTCTAGTGTCATCCTCAAGACCCCCCATTTTTTCCTCTGTGTGTGCGTGTGTGTGTGTGTTTTACCCCTCTGCAGAGGATACAGTTGGCATATTCTAACCCAACCAAGAGAATGGTGCTATTGTCTGGGTTTCCATTTAAAGAAAATACAATTTATGTTTCATTTTCTTTGATCTCTGGTTGGAATGAGAGAACATGAAGTAATTCCACTTGTATTTTGTATTTTCATGGCTATGATGCCTAAGCAATGAAATGGAGTGGAGACATGTCTCAATTGAATACTTGTTTTGTCCAACTGCCCTGGTAGCATTTTTCTGATAAGTAGTAGAAACAGCTAGCAAAAGTCATCTTGGATATAATTATAAGGAGGACTGACAGAGCCATAAAACTGGGTTATTTCTATGGATGGTTTGGTTTGGTTTTATAGCATATCAACCACTGTATGTTATTTAATGCCAAATCCTGTTTAGACATACAAATGAAATATATATGATTTGTAAACACATTTTATTGATAACATTTTTAAATGAGCATGAGCTTATTTTTTTTGGCACACAGTTAAATGGTTTCAAGTATTTCTATCTAATACAAATAATTTTATTAGCTATTAATCATTTGTTTGCACAGAATCTAAAGGGTTTTTAGTATTGCTATGTAACAGTAACAATTTAACATCAAAATGTCAAACTGTTCTTTTCGACCCATAGATAGGACCCTATCAGGTGCTACCACTCTGGTTGGTTGGTCAGGTTTTATGGCATATCAACCTTTGTATGTTATTTAATGCCAAATCCATTTTTATACAAATAATCAGTTCTATTTCAAACAATTCAGTTTAGCATGAGTACACAGTTTAGTTGTCAAAAACATTTCTATTTCAGGCTATTCAATTTATTCAAACACTTCTAATTCAGTTTAGTATAAGTACTGATTTTGTTTACACACAGTTAAATGTCAAAACACTTCTATATTAAATAATTCAGTTTAGTGTAAGTACAGTTTCAATGTCAAAAACAGTTCCATTTCAAACAATTCAGTTTACCATAAGTACACAGTTTAATTGTCAAAAACATTTCTATTTCAAGCTATTCAGTTTAGTCAAACAGTTCTATTTCAAACAATTCAGTTTAGCATAAGTATGCAGTTTAGTTTTATTTAACCCATAGATAGGGATCTATCAGGTGCTACCACCAGGCCAGAGTAGACCTGAGAGCGATGGCAAATGAAGAGGTGCTCCGGATTCCCCAAAGCTCCAGCATTACTGGAACCTCACTATCAGATTGTTTAGTGTCATATCCTGGACGCTCAATGAAGGGGAGGGTTCTACCCGCTCTGCAGAGGTGCAGTTGATATATTCTACAGTCCCAGCCGACTGGGCAATACCACTCTAGGTGATTGGTTGTTTGTTTGGTTGGGTTTTATGGCATATCAACCTTTTTAGGTTATTTAATGCCAAATCCATTTTGATGTAAATAGTCAGCTCTATTTCAAACAATTCAGTTTAGCATGAGTACACAGTTTAGTTGTCAATACACTTCTAATTCAGCTAATTCAGTTTAGTATAAGTACAGATTTTGTTTACACACAGTTAAATGTGAAAACAGTTCTATATTAAACAATTCAGTTTAGTGTAAATAGTTTCAATGTCAAAAGCAGTTCCATTTCAAACAATTCAGTTTAGCATAAGCATGCAGTTTAAATGTAAGTACAGTTTAATTGTCAAAAACATTTCTATTCCAAGCTATTCAGTTTAGTCAAACAGTTCTAATTCAGTTTAGCATAAGTATGCAGTTTAGTTCTATTTAACCCATAGATAGGATCCTATCAGGTGCTACCATTCCGGGTCAGAGCGGACCAGGGAGTAATGGCAATGAAGGAGTGCTCCACATTACCCAAAGCTCCAGCATCATTGGAACCTCACTATCAGATTGTTTAGTGTCATATCCAGAATACTCACAGAGGGAGTGGGGGTATCTTACCTCTCTGCAGAGGTGCAGTCAGTGTATTCTACAGTTCTAGCCAACTGGGCAACACTCTAGGTGAGAGTGGGCCTGGGAGCAATGGCAATGAATGGGTACTCTGTATTCCCCAAAGCTCCAGCATTACTGGATCCTCACCATCAGATAGTTTAGTGTCATTTTCAGGACACTCGTTGGGAGAATCTTACCCCTTTGCAGAGATGCAGTTGGTATATTCTACAATATATTCAACTAATTTTTAGCCAAAAAAACATTTTTATCATAAATTTTGTGTAATAAATAACCCTTAACTTTGCTATCCAACAAAAATATTTCTTCAGCATCTCATGTTATAGACAAGTATTAATCAAATTCAGAGGCCATCATATCACTGATTCAGTCAAATTTCCTTTTCATCTGACCCAATGTGTTTTCATGCTAATGTCTAAACAAAGGCTTTTAGTTAAGATAATGAAGTTTTTAGGTAACTTTATTTATATTTGTATATATTATATGCACAGGTGTTATAAATAGTAAAGAAAGTTAAGCAAAACCTGTATTATCTTCATGGCCTTTATAAACTATGAGGGGATACTTTGGATGAAGTTATGGCAAGGTTAGCCATAGAAACAAGATGAGACTCGTGTTTTAAAAACATATCTCATGTAATAAACAACTTCTTGTTTTTCAAGTAAAAAAAATTTATCCTAAAAATTTGTTCATTACATGAGTATATGAAGGTACTTTATACTCATAAGGTTTTTATAACACTCAGCTAAATTTTTGCTAATATCTCTGTTCATGGCTACATTCAAAATGAACACTTTATAGTCAACAAGTATTCTTATTTCTTTGGGATTATATATCAAATGTTTGTTTCTTGGCACCCACAATGAATCCTTAAGAAAACATTTAATTGACTGACCTGGATGAGCCCTAACCAAAAGCAGAAAGAACCACTAGAAGACTTAATAATCCAACTTTCTCACTGGTTCCTCTTTTAGATTCTAGAAGAAAGAAGCTGTACTTACTTGTCGCATGAATTCCTTGGTTGTAAGCACAAGTTCATGGTAGATGACCCATCGAGGGTGGTTCTCAAACATGCTACTATTTGGATGAATCAGTACAGTTTGTTGGTGCTTCACAGTCTTATAAGAGCCTGACTTGCTCAAACGGGCTGTGTGGTAGAAAAACCCAGCAGTGACTGACTACAATAAACAAAGAAAAAATTACTTGTTTTTCTTTAGAAAAGCAAAAATCTATTTGTGTAATATAATGGCTGAGGGATTTTGTTTTATATATCTTGCCTTTGGGTTTAGTTAGGTTGAGAATCTTTCGGCTCAGTGCATGGGTTAGTTAGGTGCAACATGAGCGCAGGTGTTCACGCGCGCACACAGGGAGGATGTGTCATTCAGAGATGTCAAAATAAAAATCCCAGATAGAAAATGTGACTTGGGGATGTGAATGACATCATGCACCGAAAGCATGCGCAGAGGATTTGGGGGGATTTGAGAAAAGTCAGTTAGTTGAGTTCTAAGTCCGAGGAAGACGGTTGACTTTCGGGGCTTGCTGAAGCCAGGCCAGTGGCCTTGCAGCAGGTGTCACACGCGGTTTGGGGCAGATGGAAAAGTTAGCATAGAAAGATTGTATCTCTCTCCTTATGTCGAAAAACCTTTTAACTCAAAGGTAATAAAAAGTTTTATACCTGAACTAAGAAGTCGTAAGTGTTTTCGTGTTTCGGGATTCCTATGTTATATATATATATATATATATGTGCGTTATGGACATTATGAACGTTTTGCGTACCGGTATGAATATGTCTATTTCACGTATCCGTATCATGGGTATGCAACATTTGTTCAGAGTCAATTTTATTTTTTTAAATATTTGTTAACTGTAGAGTGTTGATGCTATATTCAGGGATTTTACTAATGAATTTTATTCCAATTCATTTTCCCAATCGTTATGTATAAATCATTTTTTTTGTTAACATTGGATTCTGCTAATTAAATACTTCCAATTTGAGAATTTAATGAATCAATTCTATATTTACATAAAGAATAATTAAACCTTATTGTGTTAGAACTGACTATACTCAGTTCTGTGTATGTACACTTCAGATAGGGAAGTGAATTAACTCAGTTTTGATATTGGAGTACTTTCTGGAATTTTTCATATTTTATATGATATAGTACACATATTTTTTCTTATTAGCCAATAGAAAGAGATTCAACAACAAAGCAAGATGGTGGAAAGTAATTCCTTTGATTTGTACTTTGGTATTCCTGATTCTACTGATAAATTTGATGGTTTTGACTCTAAGAACATAGTTCCATTATGATGCTGAGTTTAGTGACTATTTGTGCAATGATATGAAATTGCTTGATTGCATATTGAATGAATGATTAGTTATTTTATATAGAGGAGTTAGGGAATTGTGTTCATTGTAAGTTCATATCTACATTTTTTGTGTAGTTGTTTCTTAAGAGATTTTTTTGCACAAAGTTATATTGGATACAAATAATTTTTAAACAGATCTATTTGACCCATAAATGGGACTCTAACATGTACTACTACTCTAGGTCAGAGTGGACCTGGGAGTAATGGCAATGAAGGGGAACTCCACACTCCCCAGATCTGGAGCCTAATTATCAGATGCAGTTTAGTGTCATACCTTGGTCACTCATTTTTGGAGAGGAGGGAGGGGTCTTAAAATGTCTGCAGGGGATACAGTCTGCATATTCTAAGCCTCACCAAACAGGGTGGTTAATTGTATATGTGAACCAAAAAGTATCTTAAAATTCAGTATCTGCATGTTAGTGCACAAAAATTTAATCAGCGTACTGAGAGTTAAAGCATAAAAATTAATGCATTGTACTTAGAATGTTAAATATTAAGTTTAAGGGAGGTAAATCAGAAAAGTCTGTCAATATTTTATAACTGAAGACTAGGTTAGGTTATTTGGTTTAATGGTACATCAACCCTTGATGGTTATTTAATCCTGTTTATACATATATTATATGGTTTTTAAGTGAATAGTTTGACAGTAACATTTTTAACTGAGCCAGAGTTCATTTGTTTGCACACAGTTAAATGGTTTCAAGTATTGCTATTTATTGTTTTCACACAGTTAAATGGTTTCAAGTTTAGAAAATGATTGAATATTTCTATTTGACCAAGAGATGGGAAGCTAACAGGTATTATCACTCTAGATTATAGTGGACATGGGAGTAATGGCAATGAAAGGAGACTCCACATTCCCTAAACCTCCATGACCAGAACCATCAGATGGTTTAGCGTTATATTTAGGACACTCGTTATTGGGTGGGGTCTTATCCTCTGTAGAGATACAGTCGGCATATTCTGTAGTCACAGCTGGCTGGTCTTTCAACTGAAAAATCTATATAGCAATAAACTTGTAATTAACTATCTGTCATTTGTGTGAATCAATTTTAGTTATAGATAAATGAGGCTACTTTTATTAAACTAAATGCTTTATCAAAGTCTAAGAAAGTATATATTTACATAACCCCTCTAACAAAAGGTCAGTTTTTAAGTGGAGTAAAACTTGTTTATATTTAATGTTTCCTTCGAGACTAATTGCATAACCAAGGCTAAAGAACCTAGTCTGTCCTACTATTTATTCATAGCTGGTGGTGGTGGTAGGAGAAAACAGATAGATTAATGCCTTTCCAAAAGGCATTAGCACAAACTGTAATGCAAACAGCCCTGTCCAGGAATTTAAACTGGAGTTACTGATTCACATTTCCTATGATGATAATAGTTATGCTATGTGCACCTTAAAAAAAAAAAAAAAAAAATTTTTTTAATTATTGTATATATTTACTCCACCCCTTTGCCATGGGCAGGATGTGACACAAGATTAATTTTTAAATAGAGTAAAGCTAGTTTGAATTCAAAGTTTTCTTTCTCCTATAAGGGTTGTCTAATCAAGGATAAAGAACAAAGTCTATCCTACTACTAACTCATAGCTGGGTGGGGGAATGATAGATAGATTCATGCTTTTTTACAAGGGCATTAGCATGAAGTGAAATGCAAACTGCAGAGTCCAAGATTTGAACATAGGTTGCTGATTCCATTTCCTACAACGATAACCATTATGCTAGGTTTATGTTTAAATGAATCTAGGAATAATAGCGATGAAGAGGTGACACTACAATCTCCAGAAATGGAGCCTCACCATCAGATGCAGTTTAGTGCTATTCCTTGTGTTGGTTGGAATATATAGGCAAGAACAATAGCAGTAATATGAACAGCAAATATACAGAGCTTTAATAGAGTTCTAAAATAGAACTCAATTTCAACAAGCAGGGGTGGTAAGCTGTCTTAAACCTGATTAGTTATTACATGGTATGCAAATCTAACACCTAGGACACTATAAAAAAAAAAAGGGTTTTGATTAATTTTTCTGTTGAAGAACTAGGGAATTATTGATTGGATGTTGTACCTCAATCTCAAATTGCACATTAAAAGAGAATGGGATTAAAAAAAAAAAAACAGAAAAAGCAACACACATATATATCTTACTTTTCGTATAGCAATGCTGTCTCCAGGGTTTGAAGTTGGTTCAATCTCAACTCGAGACATAAGTCCCTCAAGCTGTTCTCTAATGTCTCTGGCTCGTTTCATTGATCGATACTGAATGAAGTTACTATAACACCATTGTGTGGAATAATCAGTGTCTGCCCACTGCAAAGAACATTTGGTAGAATTACAAATCAGCAAGAATATGATGACAAGTTAAAAAAATTGACTAATGTTTTTTAAAACTGGAGAGAAAGTTTTACCTGGTTGTAAATGTTGAGTAATGTTAGGTGGTCGCCTCCTTGAACAAAGAAATTTTGCCGAGCTGTGTCTGCATGGACAATCTTGTCCTTAGGCCGATAGAAGATAGCATTATTCACAGACAACATGGCTGTGATAGTGAGAATCTCTTCAGAGCACTTGAATCTGGAAAATGTATAAACAAATTTATCAGTAGAGGAAAAAATCATAACGGGCTGCACTTAGCATAGTACACATTATGTTTTGAAATGATTTTAGAATTTGGGTAATTAACTTGGTGTAATGATCAACAAGCTAGTCTTATAGAACATTTCCTAGGGGAATGAGTTTGATTCTCATAAGTGCTACATTATTGTAGCCTTGTGCCAGACTAAGCTATTATTAGTAAATATCTGCATTTTAGTTTGAGAAAATCTGAGTTTTCTGATATCATAAAAGTGCTGAAGTATGAACATAGTAAAAAAAAAATCCTTTCATTCTTGAGTTAGTTGCAAAAAAAATGCCTAAAAAATTTTATTATATAAATTATCTTAACAATTCTTTAAAAATTTTTTCTTGAATTTTACAAAACAATAATTTAATCAAATACCTGTCTCAATTATAAGTTGAAATTTCTGCCAGGATCTTTTGGGTTTTAACACTAGAGGAAATCTGTAGAGTAGGATTGCGAACACTGGATTCAAAATAGTGACAAGGGTTTCTATTCATTTACCACATCTCATTGCCATATAATCATAACCCTTTACTGATTGACAACCAAATTTGGCCTTGCTCAGGGTGAAAAAAAAAAAAAGCAACATTCACATGGAAGAAAATTATTTTTTGGTTTGATTTATTTGACAGCATATCAACTTCTTATGGGTTATTTAAAGCCAAAAATTGATTTGTTAGTAAATGTTTGTAATCATAAGAATATTTTCAATGTTCCATTGTGTTTTTCTTTGACTTGCACTTTTTAAAAATTCCTTTACAATTGTTTATTTGCATAGTTATATCAAATATTTCAATCAAATACCAGTAATTTGCACACAGCTGCATTTTGGCAAAGGTTTCTAAGACTAATAATCTATACACAATTATATCTTTTTAAAGTAGTCCTACTTAATAATAATAATAAACATTTTTTGGCACAGTTACATGGTTTCAAGCATACTTATCTAATACTAATTTGCCAACAGATCTATTTTTCATAAAATTTCATTATTTTTTATTTGTTTATAAGCATGTTTTTTTTTGCACACAGTTATTCTTATCTAATACAAAAAAATATATACAATTTTATGCTTTCAAGGTTTGGTTTCTTTATTTAGTGGCATATCAACCGTTGTGATATGGTTTCAAGTAATTATTTTGATTTAATTATAATCACTAGTTCACACTGTTACACAACTTCAAGTGACTAATAATAATAATCCTTAGTAAACAATTATTGCTTTAAATGACTATTCGTAACATAAATAATTTGCATACAATTAAATGGTTTCAAATATTCTTACTTAACACTAATAGTTTTCAAACATTGATTTGACACATAGATGTATTGGTTTGTTTTATGTCCAAGTCAATAGTTTTTCAAGCAATTATTTGGTTTTAAGTATTCTGATCTAATACTTATAATTTCCAAAAAGATCTATTTGATCTATAAATGAGACCCTAGCAGGTATTTCTCCTTGGAATCAGAGTTGACTAAAGAGTAATGCCACTGAAAGGGTATTCCACACTCCCCAGAGATGCAGAACAGGAACCTCATCACTCTATGCAATTTAGTGTAATACCCAGAGCACCCCTTTTGAGGGTGTCTTATCTCTCTGCAGAGGATACAGTCAGTGTATTCTGAGAGGGTTAGCAACAGTTTTTTTAAAGGAGAATATGTGAAATTGTTAACTTACTTTTCTGAAGCCAAAATCATTTTTGATAGCATTGGGTCCACAGGAAATTCGGCCATTCTTCGTCCTAACTTGGTAAGTTCACCCTTGTGGTTAAGAGCACCAAGTGCATAGAGCTGCTCCAGAGCTAACACAAGGGTCTCATGAGGGGGTGGATCCATGAAATCAAAATGGATCAAATCATTAATCCCTAAACTTTTCAGTAATAACACCACATTGCCCAGATTTGTTCGTTGAATCTAAAACAAAAAGGAAAAAATTAAAATCACATCTAAGTTTTTTCTTTCAATTAGATTCATTAGTTTTTCAGCAGTTCAACTTCCGTTGGGTTATTTTATGCTGAAATCAGTTTATAATTATGGTCTCTAATTATATCTGTATCTTCTCTATCATTTTAAACAGGTAAATTACCTCATTATCTCAAACACTGCAGCCATGTCAGTACTATTGTATGATTACACCACTTGCACAAAAAAGTGAGATGGGAACTACACAAAGATGGTGTGTTGTTTTGAATAAATCCTGAAAGTAGTACCCAACAAAACAGCAGCTGTACAGCTGCGTACTTCCCATCTCACAAACTAACCAAGGAAGATGAGCAGGGTACTGTTGGAAAAGTAAGAAAAACATATAAGCGATATTCTCATATAGACTCCTACTTATACTCATAGGTTGACTAGTGTTTGCCAACCAGCAAAAACTTAAATTCATCAGAACTTTGCAGACACTGAATACTGCTTAGAAGACTTTTCATCAGCATTTTGCAGACAGTGGAAACTGCCAAGAAGACTTGCCAAGTGTGATGACTAATAGGGACAGATAGTGAAAGCGAGTCAAGAGTATCAGTGTTGTCGGTATGCCTTGATAATGAGTATATATATATATATATATATATATATATATATATATATATATATATATAAGTTAGTAATATTCAGTCAGTGTCTGAAGACCGAGAATTAAAAAAAAAAATCTTTTTTTCCTCATACACATATGAACTGTAATTTCACATTTGCTGTTCCGCAACCTCAAGTCTAACATGTAAAAAGTCATCTGACGAGACGGAGAGTACAATAATATTCTCCGATTGAAATAAATTTATGACAACTTAACCAGATTTGAGTTTCTGTCTAATTGTCCTGTATATAAATATATATATATATATATATATACACACACACACACACACACACACACAATATATATACTGACTGAAAATCAAACTACAACACCTTCATTTTGGTTGTCATTTGAATGACAATGTTTCAGTCATTGTACCCTTCAGTATTCTTCAGGTGTCTGTCATGGTCAGTCGTAGCCTTCTGTGAATTTTAAATGAAACCTTTTATTCAATACAGTTAATTCTTCTTCGTTAATTTGGTAGTTAAATCAAGGAAGACTTAACTGATACAAGACATCTTGGAAGCAGCAGTAGAATGATGTGAACAATTCTTAGACACCTAATGAAAACCGGAGGGTGAGGACACTAGATTAATTGATTGATATTAACAGCACGTCAATCCATCTTGGGTTAGAGGTTAAGATAATCACATTCATTGGATGTTCATATCTAAATTTTTTGTGTCCATAAGAGATTTTTTATGTACAAGATCCAATTGAATATGAATCATTTTTAAACAGACCTATATAGGTACTACCTCTCTAGGTCAGATTGGACCTGGGAGTAATGGCAATGAAAGGGTACTTCATATCCACCAGATCTTCTTACCTTCAGATGTAGTGTCATACTCAAAACACTTCCTTCTTAGTCTTATACCTCTGCAAGAGATACAGTCAGCATATTCTAAGTTCTGGCAACAGCACGAAACACTAGTCAGTTCAAAAATGGATTTTTCCCCCCCATTAGAAATTATTTTTAATTAAACTGAAGTATAAGAATAGCTTTATGATTTTTTAACAAAGATTTAAAAATCTGTCTTAAGCTCAAAATAAATGAACAACATAATAAACTAGACATTCATATTTTCTTAAAATCTCTACAACAAGTGTGAAAAATAGTCCTGTGTCCAACTCACTTCTGGAATGGAGTTATCTTCCAATTCATTCTTATAAGCCCAAGCTGTGTAGAGACGAAAACATTTTCCTGCAGCAACACGACCAGCACGTCCTGCTCTCTGATTAGCTGAAGCCTAAAAATATAAAAAGGAAATATATGTTTATTTGAGATGAATATATCAAATCAGTTTCTAAATTTATGAGATTTGGGGAAATGTCTTAAAAATCATCTGATTGTCAAGGATTTTTGAAATTGATATAGGTTTTTCAACCAGACAATTGGAGCAATTTCTCCCAATAGGGTACTTAAGAGGTCCAATGCAAAAGTAGTCTATTCTAATAAGCTAAAGAACCCAGTCTGCCCTACTACTTATCCATAGTTAGGGAGAGGGGGCATAAGCACAAAGGGAAATGGAAACAGGTTCATCCAGGATTTGAACTAAGGTCACCTACATGTATAGGTTCACAGTCTCTTTGGGTCATTTATTTAATGGCATATCAACTCCTTATGGGTTATTTAATGCAAAAATGTTATTCTTTGTTAGATGTTTGATAACAATCATAACTATATTTTCATATAAGTTCCATTGAATTTTTAAAAATTGTACTTTTAATCTATAATCATTTCTTTGCATGCAGTTCAAGTATTCTAATATTAATAATTTGCATATCAACCCAATCAGCTAAGATTGTAGAATGTGCTGACTGAGTCCTTGCAAAGAGGCAAGAACCCCATCCCCTACATCCCAGAATTATCTTAATATAACACTAAACCATCTGATGGTGAGGTTCCAGTCCAGAAGCTTTGGGGAATGTGGAGTATTCATTCCTATTACAACCAAGTCCATTCTGACCTGGACTAGTAGTACTTGTTAGGATATTATCTATGGATCAAATAGAACTATTTAATCATTTACTATACTTGAAGCCATTTAACTGTGTGCAAACAAATGATTGATGTTAAATTGAATTAGCAATACTTAAAGAAAATGGAAAGAGAAATATATATAAATGGATGAGAAAAAATTTATTACTAAATATTAATTTAGGTCTACCAAAGCGTTTTGACAAGATATTTAAGATGAAATTACGAAAATTTCAGGTAGAAAGTGTTTTAGGTCATCTTCAGGGTGGGAATTATGAATTTAAAATAGCAGTTTGAACAAATACAGAAAAATATTCAAAAAAAGATTATGTCATGAAACATAAATTTTTAAACAAGTTAAGGAGAAACATAGTGTCTATAAAAAGTCAGTTTGTATAGGTGGAGAATGAAGGAAGAAAGAAAGAAAGGGAAAAGCATGAAGAAAGGGGGAAATATCATGGACAGATGGAGTCAAGCTGGAGGTGGATAGAAATGTCTGTTCAATTATCATTGTTAGTGTAAGTTGAAATCCTTCAACATAATTTTGGCTAAGTAAGGTGAAATTTTATAAAATCCTGGCCTTTGTTCTATAGGGTTATAATGTGAAATAGTGGAAGATTCTATGATTCTATATTTGTTTTTATCATGAATAATGTGATGATGTTTGAATGTTGGAAGTCAAGTTGAAATCCTTAAATATAATTTTAGCTCATTAAAGTGAAATTTGATAAAATCCTGGCCTTTGTTCTATTGGGTTATAAGGTGAAATAGTGGAAGATTCTATGATTCTATGTTTATTTTTATCATGAATGAATGTGATGATGTTTGAATGTTGGAAGTCAAATTTGTGGTTTGTTATGAATAACTAAAGCATTGGAAAAATTGCCTGATTTAAAGTCTTTTTTGCGTTCCTTGATTTACTTTGGTAGATTTCAATATTACCAACAAATTATTCATTACAACTCATATATTTGATATACATATGTATAAACTGAATCTGGTATTAAATAACCTTGATATGCCATAAAACACAATCACAACTAATAATTTGTACATAGTTGTAGGGTTTTAAATATTCCTATCTAATAATAATTTATACACAATTATATGGTTTTGATTAACTATTTCTATTTAATAATAATCATATGTTTGCAGATAGTTATAGGGTTTCAAGTAACTAATAATAATCTTAAGTAAACAATTCTAGTTTCAACAAACTATTTTTAATGCAAATCTGTTTCAAGTATTCCTAACTATTATGATTAATTTTTAGACATCTATTTGACTCATAGATGGGACCCTAACAGGTACTACCACTCCAGGTCAGAGTTGTGGGAGTATCTGTCTGCAGCTCATAGGCCTTCATCTGCACAGTGATGTCAACCTTATGCTGTTCAGTATTTTTCTGCAGGTTTAGACTGAAGTGCATGAACCTGAGACAAGGGGAGAAAAAGGTGAAAACAAAAGCTTGAAGATATGTCACTAAACAGAGGAAGGGTGTAAAATTTTTATCATTTAATGTATCTAGACTATTGTATTCATCTTTATTATTATATTCACAATGTTTCAGCCAATTCATCCTATGGCCTTCTTCATGTGTTTCTTGTTGAATTCAGGAGCCTACATGGAACTTCGACCCAAACTCTTTATCTAATCCATGGAGGTAGAGTGTTCTAATTCCATTAACCATAACTGGATACATGACTACAGGTAAAAATAACAAGGAATACTTATAGCTAAACACTTGCATCATCAGATGGAATCTCGTGTCATATCCAGAACACCTTTTTTGGAGTGGGGGTGAGGCAGGGTCTTATCCCTTTGCAGGCAGCAAAAGTGTAAAGTGATCTTAATTTTTAGCTGAAGTTTATGTGACTGAGTAAGGGGAGTTAATTCAGTATTGGTAAACTTTGATTAAACGTGAAAAATTATGCTAATTCTCCTAAATCGATTTAAAATTAGAAATTATCATAAACACTGGCTGGAATTTAAGGACAAAAGTTTTCATTTTAGGCATCATTTTAATCCTCTTCTTAGAAAATATTATTGATTTCTGTTGGGGTCTTGTAACTCTTAAAGCAAGCCCTGTTTCCAAAAGAAAAAAAAATGTAGACTTACTTTAGAAATTGGAGTGACAACCAATGATTCCATACCAGTTCGAGCGTTGTAACTTTTCTGCTTACAAAAACCTGGATCAATGACATAAATAATGCCATCTATAGTTAGAGATGTTTCAGCAATGTTTGTGGCAAGGATAATCTGTCAACAAAGATCAAAGAAATATTTTCAGTATTGATAAAATAAAACCCACAATTTTAAAAAAGTTAGATTGGTTGAATGATTTTAATGGCATATGAACTTGTCTAGGGTTACTTTAAGCCTAGATGTTAAGGAATTGTATATTGTACATTTTGTGTAGTTTTTAAAGCACATGGCTATATGGTATCAAGTATTCCTATCTAATACAAATAATTTAAAAACAAATCTATTTGACCCATGGATGGGACTCTAACAGGCATTACTACCAAAACAAAAATGAAAAAGGAATAAAACATTGCCATTCAACACACTTATTCCAGCAATATTTATATTGGTTGAAACTCTTATTTAGATATGCTGTGTCATTTTATTTCTTTTAATGTCCTTCATGTCCTCATAATTTCCCCCTTGAAGGACATTCAATCATCTCAAGGGTAAAACTACAAGATCATGAAGGACATTCAATCATTTCATGTCCTCATAATTTTACCCTTGAGATTTTTCAGTTTAGGAAACAATAAGTCACACAGATCTAGGTCTGATGAAGATTAAGGATGCTATATTTTGCATAATCCTGTATTTGGACAAAAACTTCTGTTCAAAATTGTTAAGACTGGTTTCAACTTTTATTATGGGTTCAATCCCAGGTCAAGTCATACCAAAGACTCAAAAAATGGTACTTGATATCTCCTTGTTTAACACTCAGCATTATAAGGTACGTATCAAAGATAAAGTGGAGCAATCCAAGGAAAGGAGTAGTGCTCTTCCCTACACCTCGGTGTAGTAGCTATTGAAAAGGGAACCTTTGGGTCGCCCTTGGCTACGGTTGCCAACTTTAGTTACTTATATGTTACTCATGCGTTTATGTCTTTATCTAAATCTTAAAATAAAAAAATTTTGAGTTTCAATCGTGATACTTTTTGATCACACCATTATTGCATTTTGAAAATTGTGCTTATTTTTTCTTTCTGGTATAACATTGCCAAATATAAGAGTGAGTCAAAAATTTTGTAATATTTTGGTATTGTTAGTTTGCGGTATGTATATCATGTGACCAAAACGTGGAAGGTATCTGTTGTGGTTGGTAGTATCATGGTAGTTGGCGTGCTAACATGTGCATTGCTTTACTGTGTGTGTGATTTGAAAGTTGCACAAATGAATGTGCAATGTAGTCTAATTTGAAAACTTATGCTTTATGAGTTTGAACTGGGTCCTAATACAGTAGAAGCAGTGAAGGCACAGTTGATCACAGTACAGAAACTAGATGGTTCAAGAACCTGAACAATCAGGCAAGATCAAGTAGACCTAAAACTGTGGATTCTGTGGTTGTACTCTAAGTCATGGAGAGTATTAGATGAGCTTGGTATCTGACAGTCCAGTGCAATTCATCACTTTCACAAGCTCAGCAAAAGCATTCAGAATTGTACCTTGTGTTACCAAAATATTGAAAAACTTTTGACTCACTCTAGTATTTAGTGACAAAAAAGAAAAGAAAAAGATTTTAAAATATTTAAAGGAAATAATCTATGAAACTTATATTCTTGAGAAAATTCATGTTATTTGAAGAGTCGAACAGTTACAAAGTCATTATTATTTCACTCTTGGGAATTTACATCTTAGAAGAATTATCTTTATTTAGATTTCTTAATTTTAAGAAAACTTTCAAAGTTAGCAATATTTTCATTTTCTTTTTACAAGTTGTTTTCTGTATTTTTCAATTTCTAAGATGCCAAATTCAAATTAGGATTAGGAATTTTCTTTATTAAAACTGATAAAACCAACTGAAAAGCAATTATACTAAAATGAAAGAAAAACTAAGAAGAAAGGTCTGGCTGTTAAAAAGATTTTTTTTAATAAAAAAATGCTATGTCTTACTTTCCTTGCACCTGGAGGTGTTGGTTCAAAGATTCTGGCTTGCATTTCTGATGGCAATGTAGAATAGACAGGCAAGACAATCAACTCTTTGATCTTGGAACCAAGTTTACGTGTTCTTTCCTGAAAAACACAAATTCAAAGAAACAATATACAGAAATGAAATCAAAACATTAAGACTTTCAATTTGAAATCAACTTCTTAAAAAAAAATTTTAAAAATTAAAAAGAAAAACC
Organism: Sepioteuthis lessoniana; assembly: GCA_963585895.1. NCBI lineage: Eukaryota > Metazoa > Mollusca > Cephalopoda > Myopsida > Loliginidae > Sepioteuthis > Sepioteuthis lessoniana. The sequence continues at coordinate 284,089 of CAUZXS010006649.1, forward strand.
CAAACTACTAAGTCTTATATAATTCTTGTGTATGGTTGTATGTTGCCTGTCTGGTCAGATTCCTGTCATAATTTTAAAAATTATAATGGATTGGTTCATGTGAAATGTTAACAGACTAAAGAAAAAAATGGAAGGTGGGTGAATAGCAATAAAGAATAAACAAAAATTAGGGAACAAAAATGCTGCCCATTTGAAAAGCGAGTTAGTGAAAAAGACAGGTCAGACTCCTGCTGTAACTTAATTGATTGGTTCATGTGAAATATATCAACAGAGCTAAGAAAAAAAATATAATAAAGGGGTAGATAGCAATAATGAATAACTAAAATTGGGTCACAGAAATGCTACCCATTTGAAAAGTGAGTTAGTGAAAGAGAGTCATTGAGTGAATCTGTGAATGAAAGTGATTTAATGTTTTCTCAAGTAGAAGCATTAAAAAGATGTAACAAAGCTTTAAAGTTCCAATTTGTTGTATAAATAGAGTAAATTGGGTGTAGCATTGTAAAAATCCAGTGAACATACCAAAAGTATTTTTGAGCCGTTTAAAGTGTTTAAAAAGAAATGATAAAAAATGATGAGAAAGTTAGGTTAGGTTATAGATGTTTGGAGTTTTAAAAGAAGTTTAGTAGAGAGAGAGAGAGAGAAAAATGAGAAGAGGAGAAAATAAAAAAAGTAAAAAGTAATTTTTAAAGAACTAGAAAGACTTAAAAATGACAGGATTGAATTTTAAAAATCTTTACATTGTTTATTTTTTAAAAATTACCTTATTCAAATACATCAACATACATTTTATCAGTAATAACTAGTATATTAGAATATATAATAATGAAATAATAGAAATATGAATAATTTTTTAAGAAGTCTATAATGTAAATAGAATAAGACAGGAATGCTTGCATTTGAATGCTACACAGTGATCACATCAGATAAATAATGGAGCATTCAGTTTTGATTGAAAGAGGAAAAAAAGAACATGCTATACATGAGAGAGAGAAAAAGAAAGCAAATATAATGAGAGAGAGAGAGGGGAAGCAATAGCACTATAGATCAGAAGTTTATCTACTTTAATGGAATTGAAAGAAGGAAAATAAGGAAAGAGAAGATAGAAAGAAATGCAAGAGATAGACAGAGAGAGTGAAATGAATAAAAGAAAAAAAAAGAATGTTAATTTTTAAAACATTATACAAAAAAGTTTATTAAAAAAAACATCATGAAATCTTTGAAAAGTCAATAAATTATATTCAATTTTAATAAAATTTTCAGTATTTATTCATTAACAATATTTGTAAAATTATTTATCAAAATAAAAATAAGAAAAATTACAAAAAACAGAATATCCATGTTTACTGCTTGTAATACGTAAATATTTGAACTGATTATGGTTTATTTGCCAAGAATAAATTTCTATAAAGATTACAATTTACAAGGTTTGTCAAGTTCATTTATAAATAACTCATCTATGAGAGATGCCCCCTATCTATTTCTACAGGAACTACAACATATACAAGAAGCACAATGACAGCATTGGATAAAGCAAGTTTTCAGCTACAAAACATTATCCTTTTCTATATGTTGAATATTCAAGCTATTTTTGTGGATAAATAGTTTAAATTGGCTGTAGCATTGTACAAACCCTGTGAACATACCAGAAGTATTTCTTGAGCTGTTTCAATTTCTTCTTGTCCAGAGAAGAAGACTAAAATATCACCTGTGGGTTGCGTGACATGGATTTGGAGAACTGTGACAATAGCAGCATCCAGATAATCAGCCTCTGGAGCCTAGAAATTAAATTGGAAAAGATTTTTTTTAAAATCAGGCTAAAAAAAAAATTAAAAAAATGGTATTAGACAAACTAATTAAAAATTTAATGTTGAGGAAAAGCAAAAAAGCAGAAAATTTCTTGCAATTGTTAAAACTCGTAGTACTATACTATATACAGTTTAAAGATGGGTACTGATGTTCAATATAGTATAAAAAATTTGGACCAAGACAAAAATGTAAATATAAATTTCTTAAAGTTGCACACACATAAAAAAATTCACACAGAAGAATATTAACTTTGTAAGATATTCATAATATAAAATATATAATTGGCAAATCTTTTTTGTGGATAAATTTTGGATTGACAAATAACATAAAACTTCTACTGAAAAAAAATGAGAGATTTTAATAGCATGTCAATCTGTTTAAGGTTATTTTAAGCCTAGAGGTAAGGGAGTTATGTTCCTTGTATATTCACATTTACATTTTTTGTGTAGTTGCTTTTTTCTTGTGCATGGTCCTATCAAATATGAATACTTTTTAAATAGATCCATTTGACTCATAGATAGGCTCCTAACAGATACTACCACTTTGGGTGAGAGTGAACCTGGGAGGAATGGCAATAAAGGAGTACTCCACACTCTCAGAACTGGAGCCTCACCATTAGTTGCAGTTTAGTCTGATACCCAAAACACTCCTTTTTAAGGGAATTGATACTGTCAGTGTATTATAAGCCTTGCTGATAGGGTTATTTATGTGGGTTTATCTTTTATAACAATTAGCATTTGTAACAGTATAAATTTTAATCGACAACACCACAAAACTTCTAAAAAAAAAAAAAAAAAAAAAAAAGGAACAGTTTAGTTGTTTTACTGATTTATTATTTACATTTAGACATTACTCCTTTAAATTATAGTGAGCTCTTCGAGCTAGAAGTATAAAATAATTACATTGCATTTATTATTACTTCAGATGAAAAATCTGGACTTTCAAACAAAAACAAGTTTAGTTTATAAATGCAAAATTTAAAAAATTTTTTTCAACACCTTATTTTAAAAATGTCATACTTAAGATTTTTCTTGGCTTTGCTAGAAAAATAAGAACCAAAATTATAAACAAAGAATAAAAGAAAATCAAGTTTTCATTAATTGACAGATAATTCGATTCTTTTAAAGTCAAGATTTACTTTTATTGGCAAATCTAGCAAAAATAAAATAAGTATCAGAAGATTCAATGTAATTCTTGGTTTCTTTTAAATTTTATTTTAGTCAATGTAAGTTCATTACACTACCTAAACTATCTTTACCTTGGCAGAAAAATGTCTTTATATTTATTCTACAAACTGTAAGTTTCTTTATCTAAAATGATGTAAATTTGCCCAAAATTTAAAGGGTTCAGATTGTTTTCACATATGAATAAATCTTCAAATGAAAATATTTGTCTCACAAATTGTTTTAAATAGAAAATCATGAATGTAGATATATATTGGTATTGTATAAACGTTTTTGATAAATTAAGTAAATTCAATTAATTTTAACCAAAAATTGAAGTTTATTTAAGTTATGAATTTTAAGGTGAAATACTTTATAATAATGAATATAATATTTAAATGAATAAATTGCCACTTTCCTATTATGTCTGCTATAAAATTTATCATTTTCTTAGAACTATGAAAATGATGTCTATTATCTCTGAATATCAGAAGTCTTAGATACCTCTTTAACAAATCATGGCTAACTTGCAGATTACTTAACATTTTATTGGCAGAAATAGTAGTTTCATTTTAGGGAACAAAAAAGAAAATCAAATAATTTTTGTCAAATACACTCTAACACCTTTTCAGGGATGGCCCTAGTAATGTGGGAATCATCTCCCTTTCTTGATAGCCAACATTATAACCCAAACAATTTCTAAAAGTTTAGTTGAATTTGGACCAAAATTTCTATAGCATTAATAGTATGGATTGACAGACATTAAATTCTAGGTTAATAATTAAAAGGGAGATAACAGTGTCATAACAATGTGATCAGATCAATTAAAAAAAATGATGGCATTTGATGCATATAAGATGCACTAACATTCATATTTTTATTGCCTACCCATCCATAATACAAGTAGATCAGACAATAAAAACCAACTTTCTATTTATATTTATCTTTTATAGTAATATTTACTTTTTGCAACTATTTGATGTAAATTTTTTACTGAGAAGAAAAATTGTAAAATAAATGGCAGGAATCTAAATCTTAACTTCTTACCGTACATAAAAAGGTACTTCAGCTAGTTATATCTGTTTTCTAGTGACAAAATTTTTTAAATAATTCCATGCATAAAACAGCAACATTTTGAACAAAATCTTAAAAAAACCAAAAAAAACCCCAGATGTCCATGACAATTTTTTTCATCTTTATATATATATATATATATATATATATATATATATATATAGAGAGAGAGAGAGAGAGAGAGAGGGAGGGAGATTACAAATAAAAAAGTTTTTACATAAAAAGAGTGCTCAATGTTTTTAAAGCATAACAGTTATAAAACCTATAAGCAGTAGAATTATGGATACTATAAGGCTTTTTTTGTTTCTTTGTTTAATAGCATATTGACCTTTGTGGGTTATTTAATACCAAAGACATCCTTCTAGAAGAAGATTAGCAGTGATACTTTTTAACCCATAGCTGGAAGATAAAAGAGTTCATATCTTTCCCAAGGGTATTAGTCCAAAAGTGAACATAATAGCGCAACTGGAGTTTAAATTCACTTATTTTAAGGCCACAGCTTAACCTTTATGCCACACGGACTTCCCAGGACACGACAGGTCTGTTATTTTAAGTTTCATGTGTTTTACACAATCTTCAGAAGGAAATGTGGAAAAGCCACCCCTGCCCAAAAAACAGGTAATCAAGTTTCTATATATCATAAGGAATAGTTGGTTGGTTGGGTTTTATGGCATATTAACCTTTGTAGGTTATTTAATGCCAAATCCATTTTTATGCAAATAATCAGTTCTATTTCAAACAATTCAGTTTAGCATGAGTACACAGTTTAATTGTCAAAAACATTTCTATTTCAAACTATTTAGTTTATTCAAACAGTTTTAATTCAGCAAATTCAGTTTAGTATAAGCACATATTTTGTTTACACACAGTTAAATGTCAAAACAGTTCTATATATAACAATTCAGTTTAGTGTAAGTACAGTTTCAATGTCAAAAACAGTTCCATTTCAAACAATTCAGTTTAACATAAGGACGCAGTTTAAATGAAAGTACAGTTTGTCAAAAACGTTTCTATTCCAAGCTATTCAGTTTAGTCAAACAGTTCTAATTCAAACAATTCAGTTTAGCATAAGTATGCAGTTTAGTTCTATTTAACTCATAGATAGGGCCCTATCCAGTGCTACCATTTCAGGCCAGAGTGGACCTGGGAGCAATGGCAATGAAGAGGTGCTCTGCATTCTCCAAAGCTCTAGCATCACTGGAACCTCACCATCAGATTGTTTAGAGTCATATCCAGGACACTCGTGGGGGGGTCTTACCCCTTAGCAGAGGTGCAGTCAGTGTATTCTGCAGCCCCAGCCAACTGGGCAATCATGAGGAATAGTTACATGAAAAGATGTTAGTACATGTGACATTTACAATATATATATATATATATATATATATATATTTACCTGGCATTATAGAATAGAGAAGAATAAAATTTGCAATTAGTCAGGGCCAACTGGTATATGACACAGGAGAAATTTGTTATGTCTACAATTCTGCCCTTGTATTATGTGGCATAACACTAAGGCAGTAGTTTAACCAAATAGCAATGAAAGAATATAAAACAAAAATGATATAAAGGAAGTTCAAGACAAGAGATATAGTGTAAAACTAAGGTGTTATTAACAAATACAAACATAAAAGAAAGAAAAGGAAAAAGTTAAGTAGAGTTCAATATTCTCCGATAGCCTCAGGGTAAAAAAATACATGAACATCAGGTTTTAGGGATGTAGTACACATTTGGATCATGTGCTTAAATTGAGGGAACTGAAAAGTCTTGAAGAAACCGTCAATTGGATGACATGAGTATCAGGTGGCCTAAGGATTTTCTATTTTGTTGCTAGGCAAGTTTTGACCTATTATTGTTAAAAGCTGGTGACCTTGACGAACAGGGATGGGTTTAAATAGAGAGAAGTGTGTGGAGGAGATAGGGAAGCTTAGAACAAGACAGAACATCTACACTTATTAAATCACTTCTTTGGCAAATATATATATATATATATATATAGATAGATAGAGAGAGAGAGAGATATACACTCTGTATGTTAGTTTTGTTATATAAACCTGGATAGAGAATATATAACAATAGCCATACATCGAGCACTCCCATAGATTTATATGAAATTCCTTATATATTCTATACACGAATAATCCACACCCATTGTCTTCGAATGCTGACTGGATATTACTAATTTATACACACATACACACACACACAATGTAACAAAGAAAACTCAACCTCATATATTCTATACATGAAAAATTCATAACCATAATCTTCAGATGCCGACTGGATATTACTTATATATATAAAGTAAAGTTGGTGACCTTAGTCGAGGGTGACCCGAAGGTTCCCTTTTCAATAGCTACCACACTGAGGGGTAGGGAAGGGCACTGGATTGCTGCACTTTATCCTTGATCCTTACCTTATAATGCTGAGTCTTAAGCAAAGCGGAATCAAGTACAATCTTTTGAGTCTTTGGTATGACTCAACCTGGGATTGAACCCCAGTCTCCTGGACCACTGACGAATACTCTCTCTCTCTCTATATATATATATATAAGTATTAAAAATACAGTTTGCGATGTTTATAAATAAAGAGTACTCAATATTGGTGATAGAATATATATAGACTTGGAGTTTATAATTATTATTGTTGCTGTTGTAATTTTGCTATTTATTTTTACTTTTTATTCATTTATTTATAGATAATAATAACAAAAATAATAAACAAATAAATAAAACACAAGAAAATAATAGATTAAACATAACAAGCAAATTAATTAATCACAAAATTAATACAATTCAACCACATAAATAACAGTGCAGTATTCACACCACATGGGGGCTTCTTGGTCTAATGATTACATAGGTGAGAAACTGTCAGTCACCAAGTGCTGTTGTCTTTGAGTCAATACTATTCTAACCTTATATATATCTAAACATAAATATATATGGAAGTAAATAATGGAAATGAGTTCAACAATATAAGGAAAAAGAAGAAAGAGGAAAAAGGAAACAAGCTAACATATCATACATGAATAACTGATTATTGTAAAATTAAAAATCAGGTCTAAGTCAATTGATGTCTATAAAGTAAAAATTTTTTAAAGTAGAAAAACAGTAGTTGTGGGAGAAAGGTGAATGAAGTTTTAAATAAATGTAGCAAAAGTAAATAGATAAAATATTTACCGGAGGAAGGGAGAGAACTGAGATAAAATTTTAGAGCAAAATCCTATACATCAGCATCACTATAGGATTTGACAGAAAGGGGCTGAACACAACAACGGTCTGTGTTAGGAACATAAGCTTCTGGATTTGTCCTTCCATTTAGCAAGTTACCCTGCTGTATGGTGAGTAGGGGGAATTCACAGTTTTCTTTCTAAAGAATCCAGTCTTTACTCATTGATGGTTGGGCATTAGGAAGTGCAATGTAAACACCCTCATCCAAAATTTGAACTGCTGAGTCCATTTTCTGCTATGATAACCATTATGTCATCTGTATCTCCATAAACTAATAAAGCGAGTATTCAAGGGGAGGGGGCATCTTGAGGCATTACCACACACACACACACACACACACATACACAAAAAAAAGACCAAGAAATTGTGATAACTACAGTAAACTTACTTTGGTGTAAAAAATGTCCACTGGGAATCGTCTTCCTGGAATACGGAAAATGGGAGCATCATCAAAGAACTGAAACAAATAAAATAGACGTTATCATGCTTCTAAATTGAGGCAAATATTTTATTCTTGAGGTTTGTTGATTTAGTAGGTATTGAATCAATAAACATTTTGCATAGATAAAACCTGATTGAAAGGGGTCTAGAATTTTCTTTTGGCTCAGAAACAGGAGATTATTAAAGAACTTGACCATAAGAGAAAATGAACACACACATATACGTATATAAATATGCATACACACACATGATTTCAATTTAATTATTTATTCTTTGTATCATCTTTATTCATTAATCCAATTATATATAAATTATATAGATTTTGATCAAGTCAAAATTTATGATTAGTATTTGTTTATTTATGATATTAAATTGTTTTATAAAAAAAAATGTAACTTAAATAACCTTATCTAATGAAAATTAACTATACCATATATTCAACCTAATTGTAAATTTGGTGCAAGTGACCAAGATTTATAATTTATTTATTTATCTACATTGTTACATTATACAAAGAGAGGACTTTGTACATTGCTATCTGCTTTTTTTTTTATCTTTTGAATTTGCACAGAATTTATTTTGCAAGTTACAGTACATGTCTTTACAGTGCATTAAAATATGAAATTAAGCGATGGTAAAAAATTTTTTAAAAAAGATTATTGATGATGTATATAGATATATTAATTTAACTATTTTTTCTTTTTATTTGTCAATGACATTGGTTTTTTAAGTTACTTTACTTGAATTATAGGAGAAATGTCTTTAATTCTAACGTTCATTTCTACCACTTTTTTTTATATCAACATTTTCATAGTAATTTGATCTTTTGATCTTGAAGTGAAAGCAACTAAAATATTATAATACATTTTGTTCTTTTCTGAAAAGAAACATGGTCAGGAGCGAGGGACAAATTAGCAAATTTTAGGAAAATATGTCATGAAAATTGTTCTACCACATGCCATAGAAAAATGAGTGGGGGTGAGGGGTCGCATGTGGGACCCCTGGTTGAAAGAGATTACATCAGATACTTCAAAAAGTTGACCATTTACAGTCTTTCTTCTAATGGAATGTTGGGAGCAGTTTAAACAAAGATGTCTGCACCATGTTAGAAAGTCTGAATGCATTTTGTGCTCAATCTCTTTTTGTCAGAATATCTAAAGCAAAGAGGCTATGGGTTCAAAATCCATCATAAAACCTCATTGTTTCTAATAGAAAATTTGTAAAGAAAAAAGAAAGAAACTAAAAGATCTAATTAATCATTCATAGAATTGATTTAACAAAGATAAAACTAACCTCTGAAAATTTTTGGGCATCAAGAGTGGCACTTGAAATAAGGAGTTTCAAATCTGGTCTAAAACGTGCGACATCTTTAACCAAACCAAATAAGATGTCTGTATGGAGAGTCCGTTCATGAGCCTCATCTACAATTATCACACTGTAAAAAAAAAAAGAAAGAAGAAAAAGAAACAAATAAATATAGCATGAGGAAAGAAAAATACATCAAATATAAAGAGATTTTTGAAGCCAATTTTTGTTGGAAAGATACTGTGGACTCAGTAAAGAAAAAAGACAAATTTTATCTTGTTTTATTTGTATTTACCCCTGCTGTCATGGTATTGGGATATGACATAATAGCAGTTTAATGTGGGTTGCCCTGCAGGAAGCAAGAGAAGTGGCTGCAAAAATTGCTCAGTTTCATTGGCATTCCCCTTCAACCCAGTCCTTACCCCTTTTCAGTAAAGAAATAGTAGAAGGAATTACTTGTAATAGTATAGAAGATGGTGAAAGTAGAAGAAATTACCTGTAACTAGCCAGGTCAGGCTCACTAAGAAATTCTCGAAGCAACATTCCATCAGTCATGTATTTAAGCACAGTCCTCTCAGATGTGCAATCCTCAAATCTAATACTGTAGCCAACCTATAAAAATAGAAAAGGAAAATGTCTTTGCAAAAGAAATAATAATGTTTATAAATAGATATTGCATTTGAGAACCTTTTATTCTTTTTAGATGAAGCATTGTCAACAATTATCATTATTAGCAGAACTTAGTTGTATTGCATAAAAGTTTGAAGGTGGACATTATTAAAAATAAAGGAATTATAGTTGCCTTTATTAAAGTTTAAAATAATTATTTGTTTTTATAATTCATTTATTACTTTGTTTACACTGAATGCGATGTACAGAAGAAGACAGCTTTAGGTTTGATCAGAGACTGAAGTCACTTTAAAAAAATTTGAATGATAATTTAATTTTATTATTTTTGTGGACTTGGACAGATATTATTAACCTAAATTATTTCCTAAACTTTTTTTTTAGGCTGAGTAACTCAAGATGAAATGAATTCTCTCTTAGTGTCTTTATACATGACAGAGACAGAGAGGGTCTACATGCATATAGAGAGAGGTAGAAAGCCATCTGCCTTTAGATAACTATTACTAAGAGAGAGGGTAAGACTGGTGAGATGGGTACACTGTTACAGCAAAGAAGAGGGTAAGACAGCCCATTTGAAAATCAGTTAGAGCAGGATCTCCTTGTATAATTTAAGACCCTTCAAGTATGATTTTAACAATTCCCAAAAGTTTGGTCAAAATTAGGGCCAAATATGCCAGAGCCTTAGAAGTACTGATGGAGAAGACATTTAATGAGTTATAAGAAAACAGTACTTAAACGTATGTAATGATTGGGTTTTAAGATGATTATTGATGTTCATAAAGCACTTTGTATTAAAATCTTTCATTTATTCATGCCTAACAAGCCAAAAGAGATAGATATATAAACAGTACATATATCCATATATGTAGGTATGCAATGATGTAGAAATATTGTATGTATATGCTTATGAAATTTTATATATATACATATATTACTACCCCATTGGCTAAGTTGGTAGAGTGTTCGCCAATGGCCTAGAAGACCGGGGTTTAATCCCAGGTTGAGCCATACGAAAGACTCAAAAAATGGTACTTGATGCCACCTTGCTTAACACTCAGTATTATAAGGTAGGGATCAAGGGCATAGTGAAGCAATCCAGGGAAAGGAGTAGCACCCTCCTATACATCTCGATATAGTAGCAAATGAAAAGAGAGCTATCGGGTTGTCCTTGAGTATGTGTAATGTTTTGACCTTCGACCCGGCCCAAAAATGCTATTCCAAGGTGATGCACCGAAAGGAAGTGACACATTCCAATGGCCAGTAATCAAAAGAGATCGCGTGGGCGGATTAAGGCTGATAATATGGGACAAGGTGAAGGTCCCACTGTGCCACTACAGAGTGATGCACCGGAAGAGAGTGACCTCTGAACTGCATGACAGTTATTTCCGCTTGATGACGATTAAACATTCGATTTCAAAGATCGAGTGGGCGTCGAACGATTATATAACTCAGTTGAGTTCGACAAGCCAGAGAGTCGCAGAGCAGTTGGAGAAAGAGATGTGGTAGGGAAAGCCACACCAGGCCGAAGGGGCTTGGGGCCCTGATGAATTGGGGTCCGGAGAAGATGCTGATAAGATGCAGTAAAAGAAGCCAGCACCCAGCAGAGGGCCTCCGGTTGAACATATAGAAAAAAAAGAAAGACACAACGTTGACGGCCATAAGTTTGGGGTCAAAATATTTCAGTTATGTTCGGTCTCCAGCTCATTCTCACACGCAAACCTTGAACAACCCTTTCGAACCCTTACAAATAAAGTGAGAGGTAAATATTTATAAAGAAGTCTGCGTGCGTCTGTTTAATTACTGTGTCGTTATGATACAGCACATAACAATATAACATATGGTCGACCAACAACTTTTTATATATATATATATATATATATACACACACACACACACCAAAAAAAGCTCTAAGGAGTGATAAAATTTGTGTGTACAAGTTTATTATCAAATTTGTAATGAAATTTTTAAAATGGCTTTCTATTTACCCATTGTATGGTTTATCAAATTTTTGACAAATTTGCAATGTTCAGACCAAATGTTCATCAAATGGCCAGTTTAGCCAGCTATGCAGCAGACACCCGAAGGAAGCTAGAGGTTACAAAGGCCAAAATGTTGCAGGTACAACAAAAATCAAGATGAAGACACTAGTCAGAGTATGTCAGTGAATGAAAATGATGATTTTTTTATTTTGGAAATTCAGGCAAAATGCTTATTATAATCTATAATTGCTTTATGCATTTTATATGATAAAGTTCCATTTTCATCAATCCTATTGTGATAAAGAACCTACATAGATAAATTATACACATAATTTATTATGATTAAAATGCTATTCGTTTTTACTCACCTCATTTCCTAACTTGAATCCCATCTCTTCAGCTACACGAGCAGCTACGGACATGGCAGCCACTCTCCTTGGTTGGGTACAGCCAATCTTCATTTTATCATTACAATAACCCTTAAAAGAAAAAAAAATATCCAAGAAATCAAAATCAAATTCTAACAAACTGAACCCAATTCAATGATGAAATTTTCTTTTGAAAGTATTTATTTATACATGTAAATCAGCATATAACTACAAAGTTGTCTTGCCAAATATTAAAGCAGTGAGTTTGATCCTCACTGTGTGCCCCATACCTCTGATCTTCTGCAATACTAAGTTTTCTAGGAGGCGTACTTAGTGTAACAGTTATTGTCATAAGAAATGGAATTGATGACCAGAGTTCAAATTCTAGACAAGATTGATGGCATCTCACTTTGTTTGAATGCCCTTGGGAAAAGCATAAATCCATTTATCTTCTCTCCAGCTACGAGTAAATAACAAGATAGACTGTCTCATAAGGTAACTTGTCAAAAATACAAACTTATATTTTAAGTATATTTGATAAGAAAATTATGGTGATAGGTAAATAATAATAAAATTTGGAAAAATAGATTGGTTAGTTGAGTTGAGTTTTATGGCATATCAACCCTCGTAGGTTATTTAATGCCAAATCTTGTTAATACATATATTATGTATATGATTTGTAAGTGAATAGTTTGTATGTAACATCATTTTTAGATGAGCCAGAGCTCATTTGTTTGCACACAGTTAAGTGGTTTCAACAATAGTAAATGATTAAATATTTCTATTTGGCCAATGTATTCTACTGCCCCAGTCAAATATGCTTGTAAAAACAGATTTTTAAGAAGAAAATTTAAATACAACAAATACAGACCATTAATAAGAACAACTATATATATATATATATATATATATATAAAAGAAAAGTTGGCAACTGTAGTCAAGGGCAACCTGAAGGTTCTCTTTTCATTAGCTACTACATCCTTTCTGTGGATTGCTCCAATTTACCCTTGATCCGCACCTTATAATGCTAAGTGTTAAGCAAAGCAGCATCAAGTACCATTTTTGAGTCTTTGGTATGACTGACTCAACCTGGGATTGAACCCCAGTCTACTGGACTATAAAGTAAATTTAAGTTAAAAGCCAAAACTACTTATAATGTATATGCTATCAACAATTAATGTTTACATTGAAATCCATTAGAAAATCTGTTTTTAGAGCTTTAAAATACACATCATACCTTTATGGGTGATGCTATGTATATGTATATTGAATACTTCTTCATCATCATCATCAACACGTCGTGCCACCAGCACGGATAGATTGAATACTTACATGAACATAAAATAGCTATGTATATATAAATATTTATTCATCAAACATGAAATAGCTATTATGTATTGTTAAATAAAGAAAACACTGATTATAATTAATTAATTATTTTTAATATACCAAAACTTTTGAAAATATTGAGCTGAATAAAAGAAAAAAACAAGTGTCAATCTCAATATATGAGGGTCCAACTATTCAGTTTAAGATGTGAACCATTGGACTATCTACACAGATGATTTGCTAATAGTTTGGTTTGGTTTGGTTTGGTTTTATGGCACATCAAACATTATAGATTAGTAATGCCAAATCCATTTTTATACATATAAACAGTTCTATTTAAAAAAATTCAGTCAAAACAGTTCTATTTCAAACAATTCAGTTTAGTATAAGTAAAGTTTCAATGTCAAAAACAGTTCAATTTCAAACAATTCAATTTAGCACGAATACAGTTTCAATGTCAAAAAACAGTTCTATATCAAACAATTCAGTTAAGCATACAAAAACAGTTCCATTTCACATAATTCAGTTTAGTATAAGTATGTAGTTTAAATGTCAAAACAGTCCTATTTTAAGCAATTCAGTTTTGCACAAGTATACAGTTTAGTTCTATTTGACCCGTAGATAGGAGTCTATCAGGTGCTACCACTCCAGGTCAGAGTGAACCTGGGAGTGATGGCAATGAAGGGGTACACTGCATTCCCTAAAGTTCCTATAATACTGGAGCCTCATCATCAGATTATTTATTGTCATATTCCAGACACTGTTTAGCATAAGAACGCAGTTTAAATGTCAAAACAGTTCTATTTCAACCAATTCAGTTTAGCATAAGTATGCAAGTTTAAATGTCAAAAAAAAATTTTAACAATTCTATTTAGCATACGCACCGTTTAGTTGTATTTGACCCATAGATAGGATCCTACCAGAGTGGACCTGAGAGCAATGGTAATGAAGGAGTACTCTGCATTCCCCAAAGCTCAAGCATTACTGGAACCTCACCATCAGATTGTTTAGTGTCATATCCAGGATACTCATTGAGGGGGTTTTACCCTTATCAAGAGAAGCAGTCAGTGTATTCTATTTGCAAATAATGGTGATGCCTTGTGTAGAATCAGCCACAGAATGTTCATCAACAATGATGACTTTGGCATTGAATAACCCAAAAAGTTTGATGTGCCATTAAACAAAGAAATTAAACCAAACCAAAACATCAGAACCTGATGACTCAGAATCTGATTGTTTTATATTGTCAAGAGGAAATCATTATTAAAGACTTATGTCTATGTCCTTTTTTTGTTGTTTATACTAAGGTGAATCAAAGGTTTTGCAATATTTTGGTAACATGAGGCACAATTTAGCAGTTCCAATTGCTTTTACCAAGGTTGTCAAGGGAACTAACCACACTGAACTGTGAGATGCTGAGCTCGCCTGATACTCTCTAAGCGTTACTCAATAGATTTGATGATGGCTTGGAGTACAGTCTAGGAATCCTCAGTTTTAGGCCTACCTGAACTTGCCTGATTATCGAGGTTCTTGCAGCCAGAATAAAATTTCCTGAACTATCAGGTTACTATAGATACTGTGATCAAGTATGCCTTCACCTTTTGCACCATAAATGTTTTTGATTGTTTCTGTAGTTTTATGACCCAGTTCAAACTCATAAAGCATAATTTCCTGAATTAGGCTGTCAACTCCCACATAGAGCAAAGTAATGTCAGTGCACCAATTACCACGATACTACTAACCACAGTAGGTACCTAGCATGGTATGAATTACTTTGGTCATATGATATACTTATCATAAACTAATATGCACCAAAATATTTTCAAATTTTTATTCATTTTAGTATTTTACTCCTTTGAAATATGAGGTGTGATAAAAAAAAAGTACAGAAACTGAATCTTTAGATATTTTGAAATTCAAAATTTAAATTAAGATGTGTGTGCACGGCCGAGCAACTTATATCATAAAGCGATAATGTCTAGACATCTTCATGAGTTGGTGTCAAATCTTCATACTAACTAGACCTATTCCCTAAACTAAAGATTCACCTCACAGATTTGAGGAGGTGGAAGGCATTAAGAGAAAAACAATGGCATAGCTTTTAAAAGAACAATTTCAGTGGACTTCAACAAATGAAAAACTCTTTGGACAAAGAGACAATTTTGAAGAAAATTAATGTTTCATTCATTGTTCATTTCTGCCTTGGTAAATACAGGTTTAGTCTTGATACTTTTTGAACACACCTCATATATTTTGCAAAGTTTATGTTTAACTTTATTATACATAAAGTTTTAAAACAGTAAGATACCTTTTTCAAAGCAAAATACACAAGAAAAAGAAACTCAAATCTTAATAAGACTTACCGTTTCATGAAGGTACTGTGGAATCTGTGTTGTTTTACCTGAACCTGTTTCTCCTTCAATAATAAGGACCTGATGATTTTCAACTGCATTCATCAAATCTTCTCGGAAAGGATAGATGGGAAGGGATTTGCGTGTCTCACTTATGCTCATCTTCTTGATTTCAGCTTGAGAAAGATTGGATTCAGGCTCTTCATCCTGCAATCAGAGAAAAATATAAAATAACAGGTCTGCATGATTAATTTTCTTAAATAAATTTTCTGCACTCACATAACAACATTGTCAGGAGTCCTAAGATTAATTTATTTTTGGTAAAAGTGATGATTCTAATCTATTTTGTACATTACAAAATAATAAAAAGCTATATTGAAAATTAAACACCAAAACTATATAAAAAATGGTAATAACAAACAGCTGCGTGCAAAGAGGTATTGAAAAAGTTTTAACAATTTAAGACTTTGAGATGAGTTGTTGTTAATAATGAATCGTTCTGACTAACCTCATTTTATGTGATGGCTTCCCTCAACAACTTACTGGATGAGGCAAATATTTGGATAAGAGTGATTGACAGATGGTGGGTCAAAGTTCAAATCCCCAGTCAAAAGAAAATATGATGAGTTCATGTGGTTGGCTGTGGACAGTCACATGCAAATTAAAAGAGATTAAAAAAGTAGAGAGTAGATACCAAGGGAAAAAGACAATTTTTTTGGATTAAGCAAGACTTTTTCCCAATAGTGAGGGTGATGATGATTTATAAAAGAATGAATCTTTCCTCAATCAACTGAACTAAAATGATCTCATATTGTTCTGTTTATGAGAGATTCAAAAAGAACTTGTTTGTTTTGTTTTGTTTTACGGCATATCAACCACAAGGGGTCATTTAATGCCAGCTCAGTTTTTCAAAAAGAACTTGTAACATCCAGGATAAACATGAGTTGGCTTTTACAACATGTTTGTCTGTTCTTTTGTCATTGGGATCAAGCAATAACCTCTTTGTCATGATTGCTTTCTTGACAGATGTTTCTGTGACCAACTTTGCAAGAGAAACAAGAATTTTACACTCATCTTCATTGTTGTTTTTGTTTAAGAGTTTGAGATGAATTGTTAATATTCAAGAAATGTTTTGAACGATATTCATCTTCATTTCTGTTTTTCTCAAGGACTAACAAGGGTTATTAATATTCAAGGAATATTTTGAAATATCTTTTTTCTTGTTGTTTTTAGCCAAGACTTTGAGATGAGTTGTTGATATTCAGGGAATTAATAGGACTATCTTTATAAAAAAAAATTTTTTACTGAGTATTAACAACAACTCATCTTAAAGTTTCAGAAAAAGAAAAGGATCTTTATGTATTAAATCATGTAAAAATCAAAGATGAGTATATTAAAAAAGAATGAATTGATTGAATAATTTCTTTATTGGCCATGCTGTCTGATATTTCCAACATTGTTGGCCACAATATACTTTCATTTCTTTCTAGCTCTTCTTCTCGATGTTGGTCTGAATTACTTGGCAATTTTGTCTTTCCATTGTTTCTGGTCTCTTGAATACCACTTGACAACTGTACAGGGCCATCTATTGTCTATAAGCCTTGTGACATATCCAGCCTATCGGAACTTCTACTTTTGTGGCTACATGATTATGTTCTTTATTGCACTCTACTCTTGAAATTACTTTGCTTTGGACGTGCTCATAAAATAATGTTCCTAGCATGGCTCTTTACGTAGCCCTCTCTTTCATAACCAGTCTCATTGCAACAATGCATAGAATAATAAATGATAATTAAAAGAAAAGGAAAGATAAATAATAGACATAAGTCTTCTAGTTTGTCTAATTCAAGATAATTTTTTATTATTTTTTACTTACCATTTTCTCTTTTATTGAACCTGGCATCTTGAGTGCTTGAACAAACTCAATTTCATCATCCATTATGAAATCATAAGTCTTAGCCTGTATAGAGGTAAATAAAACAAATCACACACATATGTAATGAATAAAATATGAATCTTAATTCAAACATGAACAGATTAATCTTAGTTTTTATACAAAGAATTAAAGCAATGGAAGCATAGGAGTAAAGAAAAAAGATCAAGAAAGAATAAAAAGGAATGAGTGAAAGAAGAAAAAAAGAGAAAAGTAAAAGGTTTATAGGGTGTTTTATGACATGTCAACTCTTGTTGGGTTATAAAATGCTGAAGTTAATTTTTTTTTTACATAAGCAATTATATAGTTTCAAGTCACTACTTTTATTTACTTGTAACAGAGCAAAGGGAATTAAAGCTTTTTCTTAGGAAAGACAAATAAAATCAATGACATGGCCAGTGAACAGTTTGGATCTAAATCCATTTGAAAATTTTTAGTGTAAATTCTTAAAAAATAGTTCATTAGAAGGCTCCATCTGTCAATGACATAGTGAATAATCTGGATGTAAATCCAATTGAAAATTTATAGTGGAAAATTTTTTTAAAATGGTTCTTTAGAAGGCTCCATCGATCAAAGAAGACCTATTAATTGTCATTGAACTCATTTTGGTAAAGAATATTGCTTTAAATTAGTGAAATCCATATCTGAAAGAATTAAGGCTGTCATAAAAACTTGAGGAGGGTATCTAAGTATTAATTCTAACTTTTTTATCAATGAATTTCAGAACTTTTTCCTCAATATTGAGTTATTCCATATTTTCTTTTGCGTGGCTTGAAAAAAATTATAGTTAATCTAAAAAATTAGATCTAGTTTAAAGAATATTTTATGAAGTCAGAATGTTTAGCTATTAAATAAAAAATGTTTTGCATCTTATCTGCTATTAGTTTATTTACTGCTAAATAAAAAACCATGGTAAACAAGGGTACGAATTCCATAGTTTTCCTATCTGTAATATATAGTTTCAAGTAACTATTTCTGTTTACAAAAAATTTGCTTATGATTATATATTTTCAATCAACTATTCCTATAAAATATTGATAATCTACCGGCATTTATAGGACTTTAAATAATTCTCTTCAAATACAAAGTGATATAGTTTCAAATACTTCATAGTTTTAAGAACCAATGTTTTAATGTAAGTGTAAATCATTTTAAACATGATCTCAAACAGATCTATTTGACCCATAGGTGGGACTCTAACAGCTACTATCAATCTGGGTGAAAGTGGAACTGGGAGTAATGGCAACTAAAGCGTGACTCTACAATCCAGAGCTCCATAATTGGAGGCTCATCATTAGATGCACTTTAGTGTCACATTTAAGACAGAAGATAAAATGAGAGTAAAAAAAAGAATGAAAGAGGAAAAAGGTGAGAAAAATGCAAAAGAAAAGAGGACAAAAAAAGCATTAAACTAAAGTTAAAAAATTCTTAAAGTTAAATCTTTAATGACTGAATTTTAAAAAATTAGATTATAAATTACTAAATTTTACATAATTTTAATCCTATTAATTAAATGATTAAGCTGCAGTTTTCTTTTAAATCATTTCATGAACTTTTAGACACTTAGTCCTAAGATATTCTGCAACTGAGCTAAATAATTCACAAGAAAAAAGGAGTATAGATCACATTCTTTATGCTAGGCCATCTTTGTTTAAAGCTATCCCATCATTCAATTAAAAGAAAGACTGAATTTGAATGGTTGCCTCTTATTAGTAGAATCTGATGTGACCTCACTAAACCTGGAAAACCAAGCTTAATTTATATAGTAAAATAATATTCAGCCCAAAATATCAAGGGATGAAAAGATTAGTTTTTGATGTCTATCACAAACAAAAGTCTTCAGTACTCATACAGTCAGAGATAACATAACAAGGGTATCATTTTTGAAGTACTTAAGCTTTGGGAGATCCACACAAAAAAGTGTGGGAAGTTCTTTTTCAGAAACAAAGGCCCCAAGGTTTTTTATCTCTCTTATGGAGCTGACTCATGGCTTGTACAGTTTTGACTAATCCCAGTGGACTATAGATCTTCTTTTGGAAACAATCACAATGTTGGAAGAGAGACATTAGCTATCCAGTGAAGCCCTGACCCTAACCCAGGCCATGACAAAAGATTACTAAAACTGTAACAAAACTCAATTTTTAAAATTTTCCATTTAAAAGATCCAGATTAACTTGAAAAGTTACTATCAACTGCTACCATGATCAAAGTTGTGGTTTCATTTTAAATTATCAGGTAGTCATTTGCTTTTTCAATTGCTATTGAATTAATAAATTCGATCCAATTTGTTGGTCCAAATAACAAAAAAAGTTAAAAATCAATTCTTCATCAACTCACTTTATCTTTGTTCTTTTCTTTAGCATCTTTAGCTCCGAATCTCATCATAGCAGCATGAAGATGTTCCTCTTCCCAACGTTTCTGCTCATGGTTAGGTCCTTTTTCAGTTGGATCATCCACATAATGATGCTCATTTGGTTTCTTAAAAAAGAAAAAGAAAAAGAGATACAACCAAAGTGTACCATTATGTGACTGAAAAAATAAGGTTTTATTAAACAGTCTGAATGTATTTATAATAAAAAATACTAGGATGAATGAAAAGTTGTACAATATTTTGGTAATGTGAGGCACAATTTGGCTGCTCTGGGTGCTTTTGCTGAGGTCATGCAGGTAACAAACCATGTTGGATTATGAAATGCCAAACTTACCAGCTATTCTCTGAGGGGTGCTAAATAGATTTGCCTCTATAATTTAGAGTATGCTCTCGGAATCCACAGTTTTAGACCTACCTAACCTTGCCTGATTGTTAAGGTTCTTGTAACCCGAGTGAATTTTCTTGAACCAACTGGTTACTGTATCATGATCAAATATACCTTCACCTTTTGGACAACAAATATTTTTTGCTGTTTCTGTGGCATTATGGCCCAGTTCGAACTCAGTCATATACTACCTAAGGGCAAGATAATGGAATCGTCTGTTTCCTATGAATAGCCAACCCTCGGACAAGAGAGGTTTGGTTTGGTTTTATGGCATATCAACAATTTATTTAATGCCAAATCCTCTTTATACATATACATTAAATATATATGATTTGTAAACACATTTTGTTGAAAACTTTTTAAATGGGCCTAAGCTCATTTTTTTGCACACAGTTAAATGGTTCCAAGTATTGCTATGTATAACTAACTATTCAATTAGACATCAGTCATCTGTTTATAGACAGTTAAATGGTCAAAGAGTTCTATTTCTAACAATCACATTTAATATAAGTCATCTATTTGACCCATAGATAGGAGCATTACAACTTGTTTAATGGTAAAAACCAGGTTACATTGTGGCTTTTAGAACCATTTAATGATGTAGAGTAGGGTATAACTATATATGAAAAAACAATTTCATTTGTAATGCCAGTTTGGTTTCTTTGTTTTGATGGCTCATCAAATTTCATGAGTTATTTAATGCCAAAGCCATTCTTGTAAAAGAACAGTAATGATATTATTTAACCCATAGCTGGACGAGGGATAAGAGGGTTCAATACCATTCCCAAGAGTATTAGTCTGAAAGTGAAAGTAATAGCATGACTAAAGTCTGAAATTGCTTAATTCAAGGCTGCAATCCAGTACTTTAGCTATTAATCCACAGGGGATTCCCCCATGCAATGCTAGAAGAAATATTGATAATATTGGTAGTTAAATAATACACAGAAAAAAAATGGTGATATAATTTCTAAAAAAAAGATGCTTATCTCTACTTCCATTAGTAAGACTAGTGGGAAGATAAAAGATATGAAAGTAAAATTGGCAACAATAGTTGAGAGTGACTCGAAGGCTCCCTTTTCATTAGCTACTACACTTACGTGTAGGGGAGGGCACTACTCCTTTCCCTGGATTGCTCCATTTTGCTCTGTACCTTATAATACTGAGTGTTAAGCAAGGTGGCATTAAGAACCTTTTTTTGAGTCTTAGGTATGACTTGACCTGGGATTGAACCCTGGGCCATTGGCACACACTCAACCCAATAGGTAATTAAATAATATCCAGAAAAAATAAAGCTTACCTCTAATATTCCATAATTTAGATAGATATGAAAAACTTTAAAACACGGACCTACATATAAGACACAAAGTCATGCAAATGTTTACTAGTTGTCATACTAACAAAGTAAATTTCCATGGTTTGTATATGGAGATGTTACCATCTTACAAAAGAATAATTTATCATAAGATGAGTGGTCTTTTTATCTGTAGCAACAAACTGAAAGTTTGCTAAGATGAAGGATCCTGTTTGTACCAGTGAAGCCAACAAAAAGATAATCTCAAAAGGTACTATATTTCCTTCTTCTTAAAAAAAAAATATAAA
Source organism: Sepioteuthis lessoniana (assembly GCA_963585895.1). Classification (NCBI taxonomy): domain Eukaryota; kingdom Metazoa; phylum Mollusca; class Cephalopoda; order Myopsida; family Loliginidae; genus Sepioteuthis; species Sepioteuthis lessoniana. The sequence continues at coordinate 306,050 of CAUZXS010006649.1, forward strand.
ACCTTACCACATCATCTCGTGGCATGTGATAACGATCAACATTTTCTATTTCTCTGGCTGCTCTGTGTTGTTGGGCATACTGCAGTACTTTCTTCTTGTATTCAAGATCTGCTTTCTCTCTTTTCGTTAGACTGAAATGAAAAATTTTTTTTAAATTAAAAAATATAATGTGGTTTTTAGTTTAGGACATTATTTTGGAACTCTTTCAGGAAATATATATTAGAATGCAATCTAAGACTGAACAACAATGACTAGAATGTAAGACTGAATAACAAAAAAGAAGAATTTCTCAAGACAATACTTCAATAAGCCTATTCAAACATTATTATTAATCTTTTTTGACTACTAATATGCTTCATCTTAATTCTAGCTGCTTTTTATAAAAAGTAACTAAAATTTAAAGAAAAAATATTCATAATAATGATTAACAGACTTTCATTTAGAAACTGAATTTTTATCTATATATAGAATAATAATAATAATTAATATTAATAATACAGTTTGCTATATATATATATATATATATATATATATATATAAATATATATATATAAGGTTAGCATTGATACAGAGTCAATGGTATCATTGGCTAGATGATTGCCAAAGCAAGAAAATAACAGTCACCAAGCGCTATTGACTGTGTCTATGCTATCCAAACTTATTTGGGTAGTAATTTTTCTTTGATGCATGTTTCATCAAGGATGAGTGAAGAGAAACATCTCACTTTTTAAATTTTTTTATTACTACATACATCCAAATAAAATCTGTTGAGGGTGAAAGTGTATGCAGAAATTGTTCCAAACCTGTTTCATTTAAAGCACTTTTGGCTAATCTATTAGTCATTTTCAAATAGGGTTGTAAGAAATTGCTTGTTGACGAGTGAGAAGTTTGCTTTAGATGCTAAAAAAAATGTTTTCATTGTCAAATACAGCCAGAACATTAATGCCATTTTCAAAATAAAGGGTTGTTAAAAGTTGGTTTTCTAGCTTTTCCTTAGGTATTACACCACTCCTACTATGTGGTCCAGACTGAGAAGTCATGAGAAGTGATGTTAGTATTGAATTATAAAAAGACCTACTGAGTAATAAGGGGGAGATTTTTCATGAGAGATGAATTGGCTAAGCAAAGCTGAGTGCAACTAATCTTATTCCAAATTGGCTGTGTCCTATCTTACTACAAAATAGCTGTGTGTTATTTGGTTTACAAACAAGCTGTGTCAAACAGAAAAACATTTTTGATAATTAAGGCTTTCAATATTTTCAATTATATATATATATATATATATATATATATATATATATACACATATACACACACACACACAAATCCTGCCAAAAATGTAAGCACACTTCAGGAAACGAAAACTCTAAATTTATAAAGGTACTTAAACAAGTTAAATATTTATTTTATAAAATTTTTTCCTTTCATGAAGTGTGCATACATTTTTTGGA